>JANAVB010034541.1:0-104232 GCA_029216955.1 Iris pallida | reverse complement strand
AGATATTTCTAACTTAGCCATAAAGTTAATATCTTCTAACTTAGCCTATAAGTTAATGACTAACCACGATTAGGTCAAAACTAGGTTAAGGGATAACATGACATATAGCAATTATTTAAATATATATTCAATAAATTCTATTAAATTTAAATAAATTCTCAAATGACCAAAATACCCTTAGGCTAAAAAGTGGTAGTGACAATAATTATATCCAAAATTCAAATATATCAATAAGAATTTTTTTACTCCACTGATTGCACGTGTTCGAACTTTGGCACCATGTACTCGAGAGTCGAGATCGGTAGTTAGTTGTGTTCGAAGTTTGGTATTATCGATCGGCTAGTGATAAGATATATTGTCTTGTATGCATGTAATCACTCACAAATAAATACACATCCATCGCTTAAAAAATCATAGGTAAATAAGTTGTTTAAAAACTACTTCATGCATGTCTTGAAAGAAATAAATATTTTTGAAAGTTATTATTTTCTGTAGTTTTTGTAAAATATTGTTTCCAAAATTTGTTTATATAATCGTAAAAGCATATTTTCAAGAATATCATATGCATCATTATAACTACCATTAATTTTAGATAATATAATTTTTTGAACTTTTTAAACTTTAGAATATTTAATATGTATTCGAGGATCTCTATACATATCTATACTATATAATAAAAAGTGAGGCTTCACGGTAAAAATTTTGTTCCAGAAAGGTCCTTATACATTTTTATTAATTAAAAAGTTTATTAAATTTAACATGTGTAGTTAGATAATTAAGTATATATATAAAAAGGGGGGGGGGGCTGTTGATTGCTCTTCCCAAGTAGCAATAAGTTAAAGGGCTTCGCTCTTTTCAAGTAGTCAAAAAATTTAAAATTTTATTATTTTTCCAAATAGTATAAATTTTTGCAACACACGTGCATATATAATATTCATTTATAATGTGTAATGTATTATAGGAGCTATCACCTATAATTTTACAATTATCTTATTTTAACCTAATCAGTAGTAACTAATAGACCATCTCATATTGTAAGTCCACATAAACAAGAATGTTAAGTTTCTATGTACGAATAATAAATATATGGTTTCACATCAGCTTTAAAATATACTCTTTACAACAACTTAGATCATCACAAGTATGAGCATATATAATTTTTTGGATATTGTTCATATACTAGAATAAGTAAAATAATGTTTAATTGTTATATCATCTATAAAACGTCTAAATTTAAAATAAGATTCAAATATTTTTTTGACATATATTTCGGAAGAGGAAATTTCATATAGAGTGATGAAATTTAGCATATTTATATAAAAGAGGAGAAGTTTTCGATATTTATAGGAAAAGTAATGTGGCGCCATCTTAGATGGCGCCAAACTTTTTTTTTTCTTTTTAGAGTGTGGCGCCATCCCAATTTTTTTTTTTCCTATATGATGGTTACGTGAGAAAGTTAGAATTTATCATCTTAAATAAATTTAACTCTTTATATACAATTTTATCTTTTTTTAAAATCTTAGATATTTATTTAAACTTAATATTAGAAAAAATATGTTTAAAAAATAATTCAAAATCTTAAATATTTTTTTCTCAAATCTTAGATATAACTTGAAATCGTAATAATTTATCAAACAATTTTAAAAATATCTCTAGAAAAAATTTAATATTAGAAAAAATATGTATTTATTTAAATTTAATATTTTAAATGTTAGGTATTTATTTAAATTTAATATTAGAAAAATATGTTTAAAAATAATTCAAATCTTAAATATTAGATTTTTAAATCTAATATTACCAAAAATATGTTTAAAAAAATAATTGTAAAAATTAAATAAATTTACTTTAACGTGAGAAAATTGATTTATTCGTCCGTAAATAAATTTAACTTCTTCTATATACAATTTATTTTTAATTTGTTTCCAAATCTTAGATATTCGTTTAAATCTAATATTTTAAAAATGTTAGAAAAAATCACTTAAATCTAATATTAGAAAAATATCTTAAAGATAAGTTAAATTAATAATTAAAATCTTAAATATTGTTTCTCAAATCTTAGATATATTGAGATCGTACATAGTTTTTTCTACGAAAATTGATCTCTTTCTATGGGTTTGACCATTTATTTTAAATTTAGCTTAAATTGACATGATTTTTAAAGATAGAAATAAAGATACGAAAATAAAGCATAAAAGATTATATTTGATACTTAATATAAATATTTTAATAAATTATGAATAATTTTATTCATCTGATAACTTATATATATTTTTATATTCATATCTTATAAATTATGAGTATTTTTTTATCACCAAATATAATATTTATGTTTGAAAACATATCCAAGAACTTACCTCTAGAGAGATTTAAAAATTGTTTGATAAAATTATTACGATGATAAGTTATATCTAAGATTTGTGAAAAATATTTAAGATTTTGAATTATTTTTTAAACATATTTTCTAATATTAAGTTTAAATAAATATCTAAGATTTTTAAAAAAAGATAAAATTGTATATAAAGAGTTAATTTATTTAAGAAGATAAAATTAAACTTTCTCACGTAACCATCAAATAAAAAAAGTTACGAAAAAAAAAAAAAGATTGGGCGCCATCTTAGATGGCGCCACACTCTAAAAAAAGAAAAAAAAAAGTTGGGCGCCATCTAAGATGGCGCCACATTACTTTTCCTATAAATATCGAAACTTCTCCTCTTTATATAAATATGCTAAATTTCATCACTCTATATGAAATTTTCTCATTCGGAATAATAACATAAATTATTATCAATATTATTATCTAAATCACCACTATTTAGTCATCCTCCTATTCATTCAATATACTTTGTTTTACGTATATAAATATTTATATACGTTGATTAAAATTACTTTTAAGAACAAATTACATGCTTCTTCGTCCTCTAATAATAAACAAGTAAAAAAATAACATTAATATGAATTCATATCGGATAGTAAAACGATGAATATTCATTCAACTAATCAGTATTCTAATATGCTAGAAAAGGTTGATTAAACCTCATTTATAATTCATTTACTGTACGTACATTTAATTAAGCATAATATTATTTAGGGTTTAATCCAAAAAAAATAATACAAAGAAACAGAGAATATAGTTTGTAGGAGCTAAAAAATGAGAGAATGTGAATGTAATTTTTTGCCAGAGCCAAGTAGATTTGTCCTCTCAATTTATAGTTGATCCTTTGTAATTTGATTGTTGTAATGTGAACGTTGAAATCTAATCCTTGTAACCCAAATACGAACGTTGTCAAAATCCAACCGTTGATAAAAGAAAAATTGAAAAATAAAAATAAAAACAAAATTAGAAATGTCAAACAGTCTAGCATTTTTGCTACCGAAATGTTACAGTCTGATGCTTCTGTTGATTTGAAGAAAATAATCAACAAAAATACGAGATCGTCTGATCATGGGCGGATCTAGAAACTATAACTGGAGTAGGCTACCAAAAATTTGGGTAGACTGGAAGTAGATAAATTTGTATAAAAAATCAAAAAAAAATTATATGGAAAAAAATGTAAAAAAAAAAATTGGGGGGAGGGCTTTAGCCCACCCCAAGGGACCCTTGAATCCGCCCCTGAGCCTGACGCACTGGACGATCCATCCAAATAATACAATATAATAAAGGGTAAATGACAAAAATACCGTCCCTAGATTGGCCATTTTAGCAAAAAAAAGATTCTATGCTCTTAAATACTATTTATTTTTTGTTGCAAAAAACTCTCAAATGACAATTTTTCTCCTCCCCCCTCCTTCCTCGGCCGTTGGGGGAGGGGCTGGGTGGCCGGCGAGTGCGGGGGAGGGTCGTGCGGGGCCGGCGAGGTCGGGAGGGGTAGGCTCGTGGGGGACTGGAGGGACCTTATTGAGCGAATTTATAATCTAAGAAGGGTCGAATTGCAAAAAATGACTAATATGTCTTAATTTGTAAAAATTGGATTTCTAACGAAGGATTTTTTGTCATTTATTCTATAATATAATATAACGTTATAGTATGTATGTGTCATCCCACCTTAGCTTACTAATAGTCCCGCCAAATTCGAATTTCTAGTTACGATGTTGACCATTGGGTACACTGAAAGTCCTCGTAGAAATGGATACGGTTCGAAACCTTCCTTACTGGCTGGTCCGGATAAAATGATACCTGAAAGAAAAACCCACTGTTGACAATATGTGTCCAGAAAAATACAAAGAAGTGCAATATGTTATCGAAAGACTTGTACGTTACTCGTGCCTTAACTTTCCTGATTCGCTATTTTGATAGCTCCTCTCTGACAGTGAATGGCAATACTTCCATATAAGAATGCCAAACATCCTTATGTATCATGAACAAGAAGAAATAAGAAAGAAACAAGAAGAGCACTTTCTATGGAGTTGAAGAAGAAGCAAAGAAAGAAGTCCTCTTCCAACCCACAAGAACAACAAGGAGGAGGAGCCGCCGACGCTCGCACCGGCGAGCTCTCCCGCGTCAAGGCCGCAGCATGGGCATGGTACCAGCACGGCTCCGGCTGCAGCCACTCCAAACCCATCGACGACAGCCTCACCCGGACACGGACCCGACGTGGTCCCGATGATCCCCGCCCGTCCCGGCACAGGCTGGAGACCCTGTCCCCGCCGGGCTCCCTCCTGCTCGACCTCTACGAGATCGAGCAGATCACCAAAGAGCTCAACCGCCTCATCGTGTCCTGCAGGAGAGACCCGCGGCGCCCGGCTCGACGTCTTCGTCCCGTGTGTCGACCAAGGAACGCAGCAACAACAACAGGCGGCCGCCGGCGCCGGAGAGGAAGACTAGTGGGTTGGCACGGATCGGACTGTGCAGGCCGGGCGCTACCGACGTGGTCGAGGCGTCGGCGGTGGCCGACGGCGGGAGGAGGATCAGACGTGGAGGTGGCAATGGTTAGTTGGCTGTGTGTTCGCTTGTAATAAATTTTAGGTACGTGCTACGTACGTAGAGTATGATTGAACTGCCAAGTAATTAATAAATCTAATAAATATTGGCATGTTTTCATTGACTGGGATTAGCTAGACCCCGTGTGTGTAGTTAGGGGTGTGCATCGGTCGATGGTCGACCTATTTGATCACAACCGAAGTAGAATCGAATTTAATCGGTTTGGAAATAATCACAGCCGAATTGAACAAACCTACTAGTCGGTTCGGTTTTGAAACCGACCGACTTGGTTCGGTATGGCTCGACTCGAGATCGGTTTTGATCACAATAAAAAAATATAGTAATGCACAATTGCATATTGCACACAGAGAGCCACGTACAGTCTACAGTTGCTGTGAAACCCAGTTTTGTAATGTTATTTATTATTATTATAATATTATTTACTATTATTATTATTATTATTATTGTGGGTTTAAAAATTTATTTCAAAAATAATAATTGACTTTTGATTGCTGACCTGACCCGAGCCTGGACCAGCTTCCCGAAACCCATTTGGAACCCATTTCCTTTTCACTTGAAAATCCTGACTACTTTAAAAAAAAAAAAAAAAAAAAAACTCCCATGAGCTGGTCCACGTTGGACCAACTCTCCCCCTCTCCTCCTCACTTCTCTCCCGTACTTTTACTCCCAGCAGCACACACCTCTCCACTCTTTCCCCATTTTTAAACACACAAACCCACTACCACCACCACTACTCAACCCATCACTCCTCTTTCCCTCCTCCAGAGAACAACCCTCTCCCTCACAAATCCGATCCGCCCGTAGCCGAGCGCCCGGGACCCAACTCCCGCGCGAACCTTCCCCGAGCTTCCTCCAAACCGCGCCGACGCCGACCCCGTCTCCGGCGCCCGTGCCCTAGCCCCGCGGCCGACCCACGCGCCCCGTCATCCCGCCGACACCCGCTGTCCCGCCCACCCCCACTCCGCGCGCCCCCTCTCGGCCTCGCCACCCTCCCGCGGTCGCCCCTGGCCGCGTCCAGCGCAGCGTCTCCGGCTGACTCCCGGCCAACCCGCGACTCCGCCTGCGGCTCCCCAACCGGCCGCCTATCTCCTGGCCGCGCCCCCTTTGGCGCCGAGCTCCTGTTCGACCGTGCCCTAGCGCCGCCATCCAGAGCTGAGCCGTTCCCGCTTGGCTGACCCGCGCCCCGCGAGTCACCGGCGCCGCCTCGGCCTCCTCCAGCGCTGTTCCGTGCTTTGGCCGTTCCCTCCGCTGTCCTGGTGCCCGCGAGTGCTCGCTGATCTGGACAGCACTCAGGCTTTTCGATTTGCTGTCCGCTAGTATCTTTCTATAAATTTGCATCTGAGAGCTCTAGCCGAGCAACCCAAGGTATAACTCCTCTGTCCCGTCCCATTTTCATTTGTCTATGATGAGATTGGTCCACGAATTTCCTTCGGGAATTCGATTTTGGGTTACTTTTTGTTTCCAGGATTTTTCGAGAGACTTTCGGAAAAGAATTCTGGGAATATTTGGTTTTCGGATTTTTTTCAATTATTGCTGTGATGTTTTCTGGGTTGATTTCGGATTTTCGAATTCGTTTCGGGTTGTTCCGAATTAATATTGGGAATGATTTGTGATTATTTATATATTTATATATTGGATTTCCCTGGTTTGGGATACTTACAGGAAATTATGGCACACTTTCCCAGTTTTTGGGTTGACCGAAAATAGAGGAAGTGCTGCCGGATTTTTCTATAAAATTAATTATATAATTTTAAAAATGGTTTTTGGAAAAAAATATCGTTTTGGATTTGCGACGACCGTATTGGTCAATGGGCCCTGGCTAAGTGCAAACGAAACCGGTTTTGCCCGGACGTTGAGGCATTAGCCTATATGACGATTGGACCAATATCTGAGACTCACTATTTAATTTACTTTAATTTTTATCTTTAATTATAATTAACTAACAGATGTTTCTTCTTATTTCAATTTATGTAAAATAAATTGTAAGGGCATAAGTCCAGCTTTTCTATTTTCTTTCTCTGTGGCCTGTAATTATTGTAGCATAGATTTTTCTGTCATTTTCTGCTTTTGCTGATTTTTAGCGTAGACGCGTAAAACTAAAATAAATAAATATTATTTTGATATAGGAAAATTAATGAGGTTTTCTCACATTAAAATTTACAAGTTTGTAATATTTAAACAACGATCATATTTTCTCATTAAAACAAGAAATTTAGTTTTATATGTATAATTACGAAAATACAAAGTTTTAACCAATTAAAATTGGTAACTACGAGTTTTTCCAAAATATAAATTGATCTTTTCCTCGTTATTAATTACAACGCACCGATAATCGAGATTTGTTTGTGATTGCATAATCAAAGATTAAAATTGATTAGGACAAACTTAGAGATTGCAACTAGCATAGTTAGCTTGGTAACTCTGGAATCTGAGTCAACTTCTCGAATGTAGGATTTCGAGGACGAGTCTAAAATCCCATCTCGAAGTCTTTAACCCTTCAAGTCCAGTCCAATTTGAGGCAAGTACATTTTGTGTTAGTTTACAATTATTTAATAATCGCTTTACTGCAAGTTTAAACCATGAGGCAACACGAAACTCTCTCTGAGAGCACTAACTGATTGACTGTTGGGTACTGGGAGAATAGTGTAATATTTATGACCACATCCAAAGTAATAACTTAGAACTGTATTAGCTTACCCCTCATACACACGGGGATAAGCCATATCGTATCAGTAGGATACAACTGTACAACCCAAGCCGGTCAAATTCATTGCCTATTCAAATCACACGTTTAACTGCTAGAAACTGTTTACTTCAAATTGTTTAAAAGTGCATGATTCTATTATTATTTTAATTGTCAAATTAGCATGAATTGTACTTTGCTCCCTCCTGACTGGAGATAATATTTTTAGGGGATATTGAGGATGCTGAGCTGTTAATTCAGCTATCATGACCCGGTTCTGTACCCCGTGGTGTTGCCAGAGTCCCCATTGGAGGACGTAGGACCTGAGGCCGACGAGCCGAATGCTTAGCTAGACTTTTCTATTTTCAGTTTGGTTGTTGTTTTTTTGAAAAATTCTGTTATTTGAATTTAGTATTTAATTCAGTTCATTTACTTCCAGTTGTATTTATTTCAATGTTTAATAAAGTTTTAAATTCCCGAATATTGAGTTGTGACAAATATAGATGTTGTTGTGGTTACCTGCTAATAGAACAGCTTACTGCCGCCGTCTCAACAACGGTGCAGGCTGGGCATGATCCGGTTCGACCCAATTATTTGGGATCGGGTTGACATGTTTTTAGTGGTGGCCCATGCAGATCGTACAACAACTTAGGAAAACATACCTAGAAATAATTAGAACACTAGAACATTGATTTGTCACAACATAGGTCCGAATTATATATATAAATAGTTTTGTTTGATTATAGACTGGTAGGATACCTTGCTTATGTTTGCATCCTAAACTTTCAGAATATGAACAAGGAAAAGACCACCCCTGCTGGCGATGAGGTGTCATCACCCGAACACACCCCATCTCCCCCCAGCACGTCCAGACCCTTCACCGTTGCAGCTGACCGACCGTCCCCATCAATCTCCAGCACTCTGCGGCGCTTACGCTACTACATCTCAAGCGGCGAACCCTATACTTCTCCGGACTGAGCCGCAGACCCCTGCGGTAGTGGCCGCACCAGCTGCCCCACCAGTGCCCGTGGATCCCACCGATCTAGTGGGCATGCTACGAGGAGTGCTTAAAGCCCAGAGAGCCCAAGCAGAAGCTCATCGAGAATAAGCTGAAGCCCATCGCGAGCAGACCGCGATTATGAAAGAAGGCATGGAGAATGCCCACAATGTGGCTATGGCTGCCCTCGAGAGAGGAGCAACAACTTCATTGGAACCACGACCTGCCAAGGTAAACATAAATTCAGGAGTTAAGTTATATATCATTAAGGCTATTCTTTTGATTAGAGGCGTATTATTATATGAAGGTCGGAGATATAGAGAGTTTCAAGAAGCATGGCCCTCGACCTTTCAAAGGGACCGAGGGTATCATCTACGCCGATGAATGGCTAGACAGCATGGAGCGTCTCTTGAGCGTCGCTCGACTCCCAGAGGACCTCAAGACCGAAGCAGTAGGACTCCAGCTGCAAGATGTGGCAAGCATCTGGTATCGGAATGAACCCCGACTCCAGGACAAGCAGCTTGACTGGGACACCTTCAAGAGGCTGTTCCGCAGAAAGTTCTTCCCAACATCAGAGATGCGGAAAATGGAAAGACAGTTCCAGGACCTGGGAACATGACGGTCGGAGAGTATGCGGCAGAGTTCGGCCGACTTAGTCGCTTTGCCCAGAATTTGGTTGCTGACCCCAACGATCGTGCTGAAAGATTCAGGTATGGACTAAGGGAAGAGATTCATACCCATGTGATCGCGGGTGGCGCCAAGACATATGAGAGGATCCTGATACGAGCTCAGGATGTGGAGAAGAGCCAGCCTTCTCGTTCAAAGAGGGAGTATCCTGGAACTAGCAACTTCCAGGGTAACCAGAAGAGGCCCAACAACAACAACAACAACAACAACAGACCTTCGCACCATCAGCAGTAGCACCATCAGGCAAGGACCAATGACAGAGCGCCTCAGAGGCAGATCCCTGTCTGTGATTTTTGTAAGAGGCCAGGACATCAGTCGAACATATGCAGGAAGAGGCTAGGATACTGTCTAGTCTGTGGGTCTGCCACTCACCAAGTGAAGGACTACCCCTCGTCAGTTCACCGGACCGGAGCAACTCAGCATACCCACTCAGCAACAATGGTTCGAACAACACCAGTAGAAGACCGGGCGAGCTTTTGCCCTAGCAGCTGAAGAGCAAAAACCAGAGCAGGAACCCACCGCTGATGTCATCACAGGTTCCATTTATGTGTTTTCACATCCTGCTCTAGCATTATTTGATTCGAGTGTATCACATAGTTTTATATCATCAAAGTTTATTTCTGCACACCACCTAGATACGGGACTTAGCAAGGTGATTAGTAGAGTTATGACTGGTGGTGGTCCTATACCCATCACTGAGGCTTGTAACTGTCCCATAACTATCTCAGGCCATCAATTTTTAACACCGTTACTTGTGATTTCCCTGCCCAATTATGATGTAGTCCTAGGGATGGACTGGTTAAGTGAGCAGCATACGCTGATAGATTGTCATAGAGGGTGTGTAATCTCAGCCCACCAGGAGAACCGGAGTTTGAAATCTCTCGAGCTCCGGAGGACATGAAGAGTGTTACCTAATCCTCTAAGAACCCGGGCCTCCTCACCCTATTTTAGCGAAATTCATGGACGTCTTTCCAGATAGTCTTCCTGGATTGCCGCCAGATCGAGGTGTGGAATTCACCATCGATCTAGTACCCGACTCTTCCCCTATTTCTCGGGGATGCTACAAAGTCAACCCCAAGGAGGCAAAGGAGATGAAGGATCAGATTGACGAACTGAAGGCACAGGGATTTATCAGAGACGGGGATTCACCCTAGGGAGCACCAGTTTTGTTCGTGCCCAAGAAGGATGGAACCATGCGGATGTGCATTGATTATCGGGCGCTGAACAACATCACCATCAAGAACAAGTACCCTCTGCCCCGGATCGACGACCTGTTTGATCAACTGAGTAGAGCCAAGGTATTTTCGAAGATAGATCTCAGATCAGGCTACCATCAAATCAAGGTCAGGAAGGAGGATATTTCTAAGACGGCGTTCAATACCAAGTATGGACAATTTGAATTCTTGGTCATGCCGTTTGGACGCTCCCGCGGTATTCATGAACCTCATGAATAAGGTTTTCCATGAATACCTGGATCAGTTTGTTGTTGTCTTCATCGATGACATACTGATCTACTCGAAGACTGAAGAAGAGCATGAAGAGCACCTGAGGAAAGTGCTGAGCACCTTGAGAAAGGAGAAGCTCTATGGTAAGCTATCTAAATGCAAATTCTTTTTAGACAAAGTGAAATTTCTGGGCCATGTTGTCACAGGAAAAGGAATTTCGGTGGATCCAAAGAAGATAGCTGCTATTGAGAAGTGGACTGCACCAACATTACCAAAATAAGTCATATCAGCGACGTATTTAGCAACTCCACGGAAGAACGTCGCTATTTTTGGGTGCTTTAGCGACGTTTATCCAAGGCGACGCTGTTTGTCGCTAACAGCGACTAATAGCGACGTCTAGCGGCTGCAATTTGTTAAATGGGAATAGGCATCGCAAGTTAGTCGGTACACGTCGCTGATATAGCGACGTGTAGCGACGCATATTAAGCAGCGTTGCCGTTTCATAAATATCAGCGACGTTTAGCGACGTCCTAAAAGAACGTCGCTAATCTTTTTATATAGCCGGCAAGGGTTTCCTTTTCGATCTTTCACAAATTTTCCCCCCAAATTTTTGTGCGCTCCTCCTCCGCGATGCTCCTCCGGCGATTTCCCTCCTCCTGCCTCCTCCTCCGCGACGCTCCTTCGGCGATCTCCCTCCTCCTTCTCCTCCGTCTCCTCCTTCTTCCTCAGGTAGCTCCTCCTCAGGTAACTCTCCGCCCCCCGCTTCCAAGTTTCTCCTCGTCTTCTAGCTCTCCCTCTCGCTTCTAGTTCGTATCCACGAGAGTGTGGACTCGCTGCCGGGGACACGAGACTCACAATGGACTCGCTGCGGGGGACACGAGAGCGTGGACTCGCTTCTAGTTCGTGTGACACCTATTTTATTGGTTTGGACACGTCGTGTCCCACTGTGTGGATACGAGACTCACAGTGTGACACCTATATACTGATACTGGGAGTTTTTTGGGCATATTAACTGTCAATTTGATGTTTTGCTTGGATTCAAATTCTAATTTAGGGTTCGAGCCCTATTTACTGATACTGGGAGTTTTTTGGGGCATTTTCAGGGTTTTAAAATGATGAATAAATTGACTAATAATTATTATCGAGCTCTATAAAATTTCAGCTATGTCACGAAGGATGGATACTAATCCTGTGAATGAGTTTTCTCCTAAGTATTCTCGACAGTTGAGTATGATTTAGCTCACTGACATGACTGAAATATGGAATGATTAGTGTAGGATATGTTGGTCAGGTTTTGGCAGAGTCAGCTATGTCACGAAGGATGGATACTAATCCTGAATACCATATTTTAAATCCTACAGCGCTGCTTAGTTGAAAGTCTTAATTAGACTTTCTGTTCAGTACCCTTTGACTGCTTAGTTGAAAGTCTTAATTAGACTTTCTGTTCAGTACCCTTTGACTAGTTTGATTTGTATAATTATCTGCCATTCGACTGGCGAGACAGAAATCTATATATGTGTAACGCCCCAGTCCCAAAATACGTAGGTCTAGGTACATAGACATGCCAGCTGTATACATACGAAGTATACTCCAATATATGGAAACCTCGTATGAATACATAAGCTGTAAAATACCGTAGAACCATAATAACTAAATCTCATCCACTGGATAAATAAATGATATAAAAGCAACTCTAAATTTTGTCATGTATACAATCGTTGGGCGGAGACAAAGTCCACTACCAACTATTCAAATAAAATGTACAAGAAGTGATCGATGAAATAACGAGGCGAACCAAGCGTAATCGTCTTCGAAAGAATGGAGAAGATCACGGCCTTGGCTAGAGCACCTGCAAAATCACAGAAGTACACACCTGGAGAGATAACCAGGTCCTCAGAGGGACGTAACAAGATACAATAAACATGCCATATAAATACTGAATATAAAATATGCCACAATCAAAGAAAGTGACAAGACACAATAAGGTAATCTATCCATACTAAAGTGAACATACAATTTGAGAAACAATCCTTCGACGTATGAGCCCTGGCTGTAAATGGGATTGGCATAGTCCCCATATAGGACACCAGGGGCCTACGTCCGTAACGTCCGAAGATCGTCAGAGGGCATCATGTGCAAGAGGCTACGTCCATAACGCTCTGGATAACGTCAGAGGGCACCTGGAGCCTGCGTCTCCGGCGGAGCGCACAGGTAATAAGGGAAGTGCATAGAAGCCCATACGTCAGGTAATGTTCTCCCCACCCAATGTACCTGTCAAGTCACATCCATGACCATGTACCTCTACTAACTGCTAAGTCTTCTAACACGCCTCTATTAGCAGTTAGCCCTAACGCATGCACACGGGAGATCAGTCCACGCGCAAGAACCTCTACATGCTACTCATCTCACACATCCTCGTGGTACGACTGTGTCAAGGTATATGCAATACACTACAATGGTAGTCTCTTAACTCTAAGTCCATATGCAATCAAAGGATAATAACAAAGTATATCTAATATCACTGTGCAGACAATAAATCAAGAACTACAAGAACTGGAAATAATGAACAGTGATATGTAATAAAATGCAACTGAATATAAACAGTATAATGGCAAGGTATCTTGCCTGAGGGTGGTGCGAGAAGCAGCAAAATCCAACAATCAGAATCGTCAACACGAAAGTCAAAATCCACAAGAAGCTCCGAATGCTGAAACAAATATCACGAACGAGTTTGGAATATAAGATATGCCTAGGAAACGCCTGTCCAAAAGTTAAATTCTGGAACAGGGACAAAATCGTAATTTTGGGTCAAAACGATGTCCGCCGTTGGACCCGCTTTGTACCAAAATGCGTGCCAATATCTACGGTCTCTAAAGTCATCAAACTACATGTCTATGGATTTGTTTTGATGAGACGAACCCAACGGTATGTCCAATTTTGGATTCCAGTGGGCTGTGCACAAAATCGCCCGTTGAGTGGGATTGTGGGCCCGCCAAAATAGCGTCCCGATCAACGGTCTCAGAATCGGACCAAACTTGGCTCACAGGACCAAAAAATATTTCGAGTCCAATGGCGCAAGTTTCATCGCGATATGATGAGCGTGCACACAGTTGGGACTTAATTTGCAAAGGGTCGATACGGGGGTATCTCGACGGATACGCACTGATTTCGTCGCGCATATGCAACAAAATCGGGTTCCGTCAGTTCTCACACATCAACAACATCCATACGCGCCTTTCGATGCATTTAGTGCGCGACCAGGTCGCCCGATTTGTTGGGACAGACGCCGTATCGGAGTGTTTCTCTACTTTTTGAAAACAGAATTTACAGTTTTTCGGAAAACTTTAACAACGTGTAACTTTCTACATACTAGATGAAAAGTGAATCCAAAAGGTGCGTTACAATCTCGGTTAGGTTGTCTTTGACTGCCTCCAATTAGTTTTTACGAAAGCTTAATGGACAGCAAGAAAATTGGCCGACAAGTTGTCATTTTAAAACAGTTTTTAGTATTACAGAAAACAGGTTTTTCTTCAACTTCGTCTCGATTTTTCGAGCAAGTCAATGGGTTATTTCGAAATTCATCTGGAGGATCACGAAGAGGGTCATGTCTACTTTCCAGAAAATTTTACGGATCGAAAATCTGTGTTACGAGTAGAAAGTTACGTCGTTGGGAAGTAGGGTACCTTGAGTGGGAAACTGCTCCGTGGATGACGCAGGACTGACTTCCGATGCTCCGTTCGTCGCGCACAAGACTCCGTCGCTGGTGAAACAAACTCATAGGCGAAGGGGGTATGATCAGCTACAACTTTCGTTTTGAAAGTCTAGGGTTTTGAGGTTTGTGGGAGAAGTTATATATAAAACAAATTAGGTAAAAACCTAATACTACTATTATTATAATACTAATACACTAATGGCCCATTCACGAAATTGTTGCGGGACTTGCTGCGTACAGCAGCAAGTATGGAGAGGGGTGGGGCCCGCCCCTTTAAGGGTTGGGTTTTATTAATTTTTTTTCTTTTTCTTTTTCTTTTTCTTTTCCTTTTTTCTTTTCTTATTCTTTTCTTATTCTTTAAATCTTTTACATATAGCTATATATATACAAAAATCATACAAATAACACCTTAAATGTCACATATCCAAATATTTAATATATTTAAATATATCTACATATATATAAATTCAATCCTTAAATAAATCAACTCAAAATAATAATTATTTAAATAGGAAAATATGGTTATTAAATCTCCACAAAATAACTTTAATAATAATAAATTAATAAGATCGATCCAATGAGTGCACTTACACTGCACACCCTTTCCCGGGTCCACAAAATATACTATTTTGTAAAATATTATTTAAAATAAATAAAATACCAATAATTGCACAAATAATTAAATAATTTGAAATTGTAATTAAAATTCTAAAGTAATTTAGAAAATATTTGTATATACATAAAATATTCCTATATGGCCACCTTAGCCACCCCACATGCTCACATGACGTTAAATTTGGTTTGGGCCTTGTTCGGACTGAATTGGCCAAACCGGGTCATCAAAAAAATAAATAAAACCATAAATTGTATAAATTCATTTTTAAGTCTAATAAAATAATAATAAAAATAATTAAAAATTAAGAGTTTTACAGTATGACATTTGCTATAAGGAATTTGCATTAATCTACGGTACGACATCGTGATCAGGACATAGTCCCTGCAGCCATTCGACTGGCGAGGCAGAAACTATAGCCGTAGATAAAGTTGACTGTCCTCCGACCCCCATCCCTTGGCAATGATGATACGACAACCTATCACTACATCTTTTAGTAGTAGATAATGTCTTAGTATTACATTATGTGGGTTCATCTTGATTCTGTTACATCCTTCAGATACTAGATTCGATAAGAACATATACTACACAATATGTACAGAACATAGATGATTCAAACTAATGTATGCTAGAATGCATTTTGGGTTGTGTTCTGAGCCATTCGTCCCCACACTTGGCAATTATGCAGAACCGTTTGTGGATATACAGTCGTCATCCTGATGAATTATTATCTGTGCCAATCTTTGCAGAATTATCTTAAAATGGATATGAATTACTATCTGTGGAACCGTTTGTGGATGTACAATCATCATCCTGATGACATGTGCGGTGTGCGGGATAAATTTATACAGGGTGTGCAACAGTTCCTGTAGTTTGCCAAGGCGTTCCCTCAGTACATGGACCGTACAAAAATTAAGTGTCCATGTATGAGATATCGTAACTTGAAATATCATTCGGAAGTGGATGTGACATATCATTTGTATTCGAGGGGTTTCATGCCAAATTATTATCAGTGGACCGCACACGGAGAACTTGTGTCTTTAGCCTCCGAGCCGGAGCCTTATGTGGAGCCTTATGTAGATGTCCAGGAGCATGCTGATTATGACCAAGGGTGGACGAACATGGTTTTCGATGATGCGGGGCCTAGTTTCGATCCGAACAATCAATATGCAACTGAGGAGGCACCGAATGCCAATGCTACAAAGTTCATAGAGTTGCTGGAGAATGCAAGGACTCCTTTATATCCTGGTTGTGATGACCATTCACCGTTGGAGGTGGTTACAAGATTGTTGAGCATAAAATCAGATTTTAACATGTCTCAAGAATGCTACAACCGAATCCTGGAGTTAATTATAGATATATTGCCGGAGGGTGGCAAGTTACCTAAAGACTTCTACCGATCCAAGAGAATGGTGAGATCGCTCTGGATAGGGTATGAAAAAATTGATGCATTTCGTAACGGATGCATGTTGTACTATAAGGACGACAAGGATGAAGACGCCTATAGATTTTATGGTGCCGATCGCTTCAAGGCAATTAGTACAACAAGGACTTCTGGTGCACGCAAGCCAACAGATTCGATGCACTATTTGCCTTTGACGCCGTGGTTGCAGAGGTTGTTTATGGCAAAGGAGACAGCTGATAATATGAGTTGGCACAAGCGGGAACAAATATATGGAGTACTGGATCATCCATCCGACCGGGAAGCATGGAAGCACTTTGATCGAGTGTATCCCGATTTTGCTTCGGGGCCACGTAATGTCAGATTGGGGCTTTCCTCCGACGATTTTACCCCATTTGGACTTTCGGGCTCACAATATTCTTGTTGGCCAGTGATTGTTACTCCGTACAACTTGCCACCTTGGATGTGTATGAAGACTCCTTACATGTTCCAAACTGTTATTATTCCAGGTCCGAAGAACCCGAAGAGGAACATCGATGTGTGCTTACAGCCCTTGGTAGATGAGCTGAATCACTTGTGGGAAGTAGGTACAACCACATATGATGTTTCCAGAAAGTAGAACTTTCAGATGAGGGCCGCACTAATGTGGACCATCAATAATTTTTTGGCCTATGGAATGTTATCGGGTTGGAGCACCCATGGTCGTCTCGCATGTCCGTATTGCATGGATCGCACAAAGGCTTTCCGTTTGAAACACGAAGGAAAATTGTGCTTCTTTGATTATCATCGACAGTTCCTGCCAAAGGATCATCTGTACCGGAGGAACAAGAATGCTTTTCGTGCTAGCGTGGTAGAGAAGTCCAGTCCACCGCCACGGTGGTCCGGGGACACGATATGGGAAGAAGTTAAAGAATTTTCAAGTGCTATTGAAGAGCCTACAGTGGGGTACAAGTGTGATGGATTTGGCCGCTCTCACAACTGGACGAAGAGGAGTATATTCTGTGACCTACCATATTGGAGTGACCATCTGCTCAGGCATAACCTGGATGTCATATATTGTAAAACCCCTAAATTTCTACTATTTTTTTATTTTATTAAATTTGGTACTGATTTAAAATTTTGTATTTTACGTCGCGTAGTCGTATTTTACGTCGCGTACAAACTTTTATTTTTCTTGCTCGTCGAGTGCGAATATGTGCGAGCGTACATAATTTTTGAAAAAACATTATTTTTATTATTTTTAATATAGACAAAAATTATTTCTAGCTATTATTTTCAAGTTTATGACTTTTATGAAAAGCCTTTCATTTATATAATAAATAATTTTTTCCTATAAAATGGTAATTTAGAAAAGTATATCTATGTAAATATTAATTGTACAAACATATATTTTTTGTAATTATTTATTTATTGATTTTAAATAATATAATTTTTGAAATTAATTATTATAGTATTTTTGGAAAATATATTTCAAAATTTTTGTGGAGGTTTAAATCGTGATTTGATTTTTGGATTTATTTAAATAGTTAAATATTTTAAATTGATTTATCTCAAGGAATTTTATGCTAGAAATTTAATCTGATTTAAATTTGATACTTAATTTGAAATTAGATTTAGATTTGGATTTGGATTTGGATTTGGATTTGATTGCTTTAAATTAAATTAGGAAATATCTAAATTGGGTTTAAGGGATCCTAATTCTTATCCAATTGGGAATTTCCACATCCTATAAATAGGCAGGTACTCCTCCAACTTTTCTATTAATTATTCCACAAAATTTTTTAACCCAAAACTTGTGCATCGTGTCTGTGTCTCTTCTCCTCCATTAATTATTTTTCTTTTACATGTACAATTCTCTTACGTCCGACAATTCCGGACGTTCCTCTAGGCCATGTGGGACATTCCCCGACACGACCCAAATTCCAAATCTACAACCACCCCGACATCAAAATCCTAACCCTACCCTGCCTTGTCGACCACCACGCCTCCTTGGCCGCAGCAACCGCGACAGACCACACCACATCTCCCGTCACCACCGCCCACGGCAGCCACCACCTACACCACCAAACCCCGACTCCCCAGCACCCTCGCAACTCTTCGACATCACAGCCACCACCCTCACCATCGTCGACCATCACCTTTACCACCGCCACCACCATGGCAGACCCGTCTCCGCCATATCCCGACCACACCTCCACCACAGCCCGCTACCACTCGAAGAACACCCCGACCCCACCGACGCCACAACCGACCCCCGCCTCCATCTCTGCCACTACCAGGACGCACCACCGCCTTGGCCACCTCGGCCCGCGACTTCCCAACACCACCAATACCAGAAAAACCAAGAAGAAAATGCAAAACCAATAAAAATCCGACCCCAACTTACCTCCGTCGCCGCGTCGACCATGCCGACGTCGCGCGTCCGCCGCCCCGTGTCTGGCCGTCCCCCGCTCCTCCACGAAACGAACGCCAACAGCCTCTGCCCACACCTAACCGCCAGGCACAGCCGTCGTGGCCTAACCCTTCCACCGCCAACGACCCCTTCATCCTCCCGACCATGCCGCTCCCAGATCCCGCACCTGTCCCCGACTCCGGCAGCCGCCCGCGCCGGCTTGACTGCCCCTACAGTCCGCGTGCGCCTCCCCCATCCTTCCTCCGGCGCCGCCCCGAGTAGCTCGCCGTCCCTCCTCCGTCAGAGCACCGCAACCACCGCCGTCCGGCCCTCTCTGCTACCTCGCCTCCGTGAGCTGGCCGCCCGAGCCTCGTCTCGCTCTCCGTTCGCCCCTTCTTCCCTAGATCCATCTCTCCTCTGCGCCGCACAGCCGCCTCTCCCCGGCCAGAAACCCTAGCCGCCGCGTCCCAGTGCCGTGGCCGCCTTTCCCCTCCGTGAAACCCCCTTCTCTCCTCTTCCTCGTCCGCCGGCGGCGACAGCTCCACCGGACCCCCTCCCGCTCACTTCCACCGCCATCCACCGACCCCGGCCGACTTCTGCTTCCTCCGCCCTCTTCCCTTCGTCCTCTCTCTCTATTCGACTCTCACTCTCTGTTCGAGAGAGGAGCCTCTCTCTCTCTGTTCGAGAGCCGAGAGAGGAGCAGTCTCTCTCTGTTCGAGAGCTGTTCGAGAGAGTTACTGATATTTTTATTATTATTTTAATATATTATTATTATTATTATTATTTATTGTCTTCTTATTTTAGTATATATTAAAATTATCATTATTTGGGATTATTCTTTTGATATAGATGAATGGCAAATATATATTACTGGACAGACCCCACATTGATTATCAAAACTTGTTCTAGAATATTTTTTAAAAATAAAATTTACGTAATTTTTACCTATTTTTAATATAGCATTTTGACCTAATTTTTTTACTTAACCGTACTGGATTTTCAGTTAAAATATTTTTTAGATTTTGCAAGTTATTAATACATATATAAGTGAGTTATGTTTAACCAAAATTATGATTCTCCATATTTTTGTATTTAATCTAGAAATATGTTTAGCTTCTGAATTATCGTATATATTTTCGAGTAATTATATAAAAATATTTTTAAACTAAGTTATAGTTTTTTTTTCCTAAAATGAATTTTCCTATAACAACGTATAAATATTTTGGAGTACTAGAAATATATTTTTCAAGGATTATATTATTTATCAAATTTCTTTCAATTTTTTTCGTGTCCATGACTAATCCCAGTCTCCCTATTCCTTTGCCAAATCCTTCCTCCCACCTATTGACCCTAACTAACTTGACCGTTCTGGACCCGATGCACCGATCCGTGCCACCATCAGAGGTCCCCTTGTGTATTTATTACACCAAATCGTAGTTCATGCCATCTTGATCATCGCAGCACACCAGGCGCTCTACCAGGCAAGACACCTTGCCATTAGCTGTTTATTTATTTTAGCTCATATTTCATGCATTATTTATTTTCTTTATGCAAAATAAACTGTGATACATGGCATAACTGTTAGAACTTACTGTTCATTTATATTTCCTGCTGTGTATTATTTTTCTTACAAATTAAACCTAGATTTTATAGACCAGCTTGTGTGTTGCATTCATTGGCCTTGACACGTTGTAAACACGAAGTTGTGTGTCGCATGTAGAACACGGAAGTGCGTGATTGGCTGGCCACCAGTACGTACAAGCCGTACGATAGGAATAACCGCTAATAGAGATTGCATGCTAGTTTGACTTAGCGGTTATAGTGGTTTGTGTTGTGGATACAACACAATAGGCATTGGGCGGGAGGACAATTCCATAGCGTATGGGCTTCGATGCACTTCCCTTGTGACCCGGACTCTCCGCTGGAGATACGGGGTTGATGACCCAAGATTACTGACGGCCACTGACGATTCTGCGGAACATCATGCTCTTCCTGCTGGGGACTCTGGTGCCCAAAGGGGGACTACGTCGATCCTATTCAGCCAGGGCCCATGCGTAGGAAGGATTGTTCTTAACTATATTTCATATAGAACGGTAGGCTACCCTATCCGTTAGGTACGAGTACTTTTGGTTTGGGTACTTGTATCTGACCGTGGCTTGGAACAATAACTTATCGCGGATTAGTTCGTCACATCTTGTCCTTGTTTGGTTGTAGGTGTGACTTACTACTTTGATGAGAAGGTATTGAACCTTGTTGGGGTCCGGATACTATATCAGATTCTTAGCATGGGAAGATACGTCGCCGTGAATTAGTTTACCATCTCCTGTCCATGTTTGGTTGGGGGATGGTACGCTCGTTCAGTAGGTGCGTATTGGAACATGTTATTAATTCGATTGACTTATTTATTGAGCAATATTTATTCAGTTTATATGGCATGCTATTATGTGTCTTGTTACGTCCCTCTGAGGACCTGGTTGTCTTGCCAGGTGTGTGCTATTGTCTTTCGTAGGTGCTTTTGCTCTAGCCGTGATCTTCGCTACTTCTTCGAGGATGATTGCATTTGGATCGTCTTCGCTTCGCTCGCCACTTATTTCATTTTCTATGTACTTTTTCTTATTTTGTTGGTAGTGGATTTGTCTTCGCCCAACATATTGTATCAAGACAATTCTTTCTCATTATATGACATCTTTATTTCATTTATATTTGTGTGGATGAGATTAGTTATGGTTCTACTGCATTTTACAGCTTATGTATTTATACGAGGCTTCCATATATTGGAGTATACTTCGTATGAATACAGCTGGCATGTCTACGTTTCTAGTCCTACGTATTTTGGGACTGGGGCATTACATATATATCGAGAAGAATGTATTTGACAATATAATAAATACTGTGATGGACGTAAAGGGGAAGACGAAAGACAATCCCAAGGCCAGGTTGGACTTAGAAGAAATATGCAGACGTCCAGAGTTGCATTTGATAAAGGAAGGCAGTGGGAAGTATAAGCAGCCCAGGGCCATTTTCTCACTGGACAAGGAAGACAAAGGTAAACTTTGTAGGTGGATCCAGGTCCTAAAATTTCCAGACGGGTACGTATCAAATTTGAGAAGATGTGTTGACCCGAAGGAGAACAAACTACAGGGTATGAAGATCCATGACCGTCACGTTTTTATGGAGAGGTTAATCCCGATTACATTTCGGAAATTCTTACCTTATGTCGTTTGGGATCCACTGACAGAGCTTAGCATATTCTTCAGATATCTTTGTTCTACTAAGTTGCCCGTCGATCGGCTTGAAAAGCAGGAGAAGGACATTGCAGTAACATTGTGTAAGCTTGAGAGGGTGTTCCCTCCTGGATTGTGAAACCCATAATTTGTGTTTTATAATTAATGTTACTTTTAGTTTTTCAAAATTATTATTATTATTAATATTATTACTATTAAATATTTTTGAGTGGAAAATAGTTTCAAAATTATAATAACATGGATTTTTGGTTTCCGAACCCAGACCCGAGTCCGAACCCAGACCCAGGTCTGAGCCCGAACCCTTTCCTATTTAATTCTGATCTGACTTGGTTATTATTATTATTTAAAAAAAAACATTTTGGAGAGCTGGTCCCGAAGGACCAGCACACTCCCCCAACTTCCCACGTTCCATAACCCCCTTATTCCTCTCCATAAACTCTTCCACTTTCCCCTCTTATAACTCCCCACAGCATTAAACCCCACTCTCCCCTTTATTACTCACACCTACCCTCCCATCTCTTCACGATCACGTTCAACAGAACCCCACCCTTAAAACTCTCCACTTTCTTCCACACTCCTCAAACCCATCTCTCCCACGATTCATCAGAGGAGAAAACTAAAAATCCCTCAATCTCTTTACTCTCACCATTACTCACAGAAGCTTCTCAACTATAACTCTCTCTCTCCCTCCATCTCTCAGAACCCCCTACCCAAACCCTAACCCCAACTCTAGATCCGGCCGGTGCTTCCCCACCGCAGCCGAGTTTCTCCTCCGGCGCGATCCGGCCACCCCAAGTTCGCCGCGCCCGGCCGAACCTTCCCCTCGCCCCCGCGCGCGACTCTCCCCCGCCGTCCGCCCAACCGCGCGGCTCCTCCCCGCGCGTGATCTCCGCGCTGTCCCCCGACCGTCGACGCCTTCCGGCGAAGCCGCCACCGCGGCGAGCCCCAGATCCGCGGCCTCCTCCCCTGCGCGGCTTCTTCTCCGGCGAAGCCCCCGGCCGTGCGCCTCGTTCCCGCGCGCTGCCACCCCAGTGGAGCCAGCGTTCCGCGGCCCCTTTTCTCCCAGCACGCGTGGCCCTTCCGGCTGACCACAGCGCTCCCCGTCGTCGCCCTTGTGCGCGTGAACTCCCTGCTGTCCAGATCTGTCCGCAACGTTGCTGATTTTCGTGGGATCTTTCTCTGGCCAGCATGCCTATCTTTGGATTCCGGCGTTTCGACGTCGACGTCGCTGCAGGATTATATTTATTTTCTTTCTATATCATCTGAGAGCTCTAGCCAAGCACCCCGAGGTATAATTCTCTGTCCCGTTGCTTTTCATTGGTAGTCCATGATGATATCGGTCCCAGGTTTCCCCTTCGGAAATCCGGTTAGCTATGTAGTAGATTCGGTTAGCAGTGTTAGCACTTTCTGTGATTTTGTCTGCTGAGATTTGTGTGGTTGGTTTGATTGCGGGATTCCCAGGTATTTCGGGAAGGTTCTGGTGGTTTGGAAAATTATTTCGGTGGATATATTTTCGGGATTATTATTTGGTTGGAACAATTGCAGGTTTTGTGTCGCATTTCCCAGTTTTGGGTTGTCCCGAAATAGAGGAAATGCTGCCCAAATTTTTACAAAACTTTATTTAATTTGATTTCAAAATCGGTTTTCGGAAATGAATTTTAAAACTGATTTTTGGGAGACGACCGTATCGGTCTGTGGGCCCTGACGAAATGCAAACGCACCGGTCCGACCAGGCGTTGTGGTATTAGCTGGATTTTGATGATGGACCGAGTCTGAGACTCCAACCTTTAATTTAAATTATTTTATTTAGTGTTTAAGTTATTTATTATAGTTATTTATTTACTGTACTTTTATTTAGTAACTAAATCATTTTCTCTTATTTTATGTAAAAAGAATTGTACAGGGCATAAGCCCATAACTCTAGGATGATTAGCTGTGCCATGTATTGCATAGTGTAGATTTTACTTTCTTTTCTGGGTTGATGTTGATTTTTGGGTGGTTTTGGATTGGATGTATAATCGTAGTTAGAGCGTAATCATATAGTTAATTGAGAATTAATTAAATGGATAAAATATTAGTAAGATAGCTAGTTCATGATTTGTCACTGTAAGAAACTATATTTTTATAGATATATTACAAAAACACAAAGTTTTCCAAAGATAATTGGTTCTTATTATTTTTCCAAATAATCAAATTAACCGGTTTAATCAACGCACGTAGTTTGCGACGTAAACGTTAGCTGTAGCTTAATAACAACTTAAAACCTGACTAGGACTTACTACTAGAGATTGCAACTAGCACACCTAGCTTGGTTATACAGCTGATCTAAGTCGAGTTCTCAACTGTAGGAACTCGAAGACATACCTGACGTTCCTCCTCGGTACCAACTCACCTCTCCAGTCATTTTTCTGAGGCAAGTATAGTTTGTGTTAGTTTTACAGTTATTTCTATAATCGTTTTACTGCATGTTTAAACCACGATGCAAACACGAAACTCTCTTGGAGAGTACTGATTGTGACTACTGTACTGATTGGGACTGGAGGAATAGAGTAATGATTATGACCAAAGCCAACTGTAACTACTGACTGTATTAGCTTTCCCCTCTTTACACGGGGACAAGCCATATCGTATCGCTAGGATACTACTGTACATCCCAAGCCGGTCATAATTTATTGCCTGTTCAAATCACACTGTTTTACCGCTGAAAACTATTCTTTCTTCAAACTGTTTAAAACTGCATGATTCTATTATTTACTTTAACTGTTTTAAATTAGCATGAATTATACTTTGCTCCCTCCTGACTGGAGAACCAACATTTTAGGTATCACTGATGAGGCTTTGTTCTGCGATCCCAAGACGAGGATTTCGAGACTGATGAGCTGTTTACCTAGAGTTTTCTTTTATTTATGATGTATGTAGAAAATGGTTTAAGTTGTATCTTTCATTCCATTGTAAAAGTTTAATAAAGTTTTAAATTTCCGAATTTTGAGTTGTGACAAATATAGTGTTGTTGTATGGTTACCTGCTACTGAACAGCTTACTGCCGCCGTCTCAACAACGGTGCAGGCTGGGCATGATCCAGTTCGACCCAATTAGTTGGGATCGGGTCGTGACATGTTTTTAGTGGTGGCCCATGCAGGTCCACAGCAACAACTTAGGAAAACCTATCTAGAAACAATTAGAACACTAGAACATTGATTTGTCACGACATAGGTCCGATTCATATATAAATAAATATTTTTGCTTGATTATAGACCGGTAGGCTACCTTGCTTATGTGTGCGTCCTAAACCTTCCAGAGAATGACCGCTGACCAAATCCTGCTGGCGATGAGGTGTCATCTCCGGATCATACCCCATCTCCTCAACCAAGCCCAGGGTCTTTTCCTCGTGGCTGTTTGACCGTCCTCATAGTGCATCCAGTGAAGTTTTTCCTACACTGGCGATTCCTACCTCATCTCAAACTGAGTTGCATTTCCTTGGTGGAGTATTCATTTTGTTGCTCCACCAGTACCAGCAAACATCTTCTAAATGGTTGCCCTATTTCAAGAAACCCTGGAGTTCCAGAAAGCACAAGATGAAGCCCAGCAGGAACAGAAGTATATCACGAGAGAAGACATGAAGAACGTCAATGATGTAGCCTTAGTTATCTCCAACCAAGTTAGAGCAGAACTTTTGTCCTAGGAAGGATAACCCTGAATCTAGAAGATATTTGGGTCCCATCAAGTACTCTACTTTCCGGCAGCCTTATCGTAAGAAGCTATGGGCTTGTAACTATTGCAAGAGGCCTGGTCATCAGACCGTTCGTTGCCGCAAGAGATTGGGACAATGTTTGGCATGTGGATCTGCTGAACATCGGGTAAAGGACTGCCCCTTATCTTTCTATCAAACCAGAGCTCATATCCCAGCAACACCTGTTAGGCCACAACCTAGGGACCCTCTTTCTATCCAGCAGACCCTGCCCCTTACAATAAGGCATGATGCATACTCGAGGTTCATAGAAAAGGAAGCAGTTGGAGACTGCTCATGCAAGAGCCAGGACCATGAAGAATAGTACCTAGAACCGCTGTATAGCATCATCTTTTTGGAAGTTGTAACAGGATGTCCTTAGATCAATCATAAGAGTTTTTGCTGGAATTCTCCACATGAATAGAAGTTTTGTTACACCCTTATGGCAGATGTTTTTCCTGATAGTCTCCCCGGATTATCCCAGATCTAGACATAGGATTCACCCCTGACCTAGTCCCCGGCTCTTTCCCTAAATTCTAAAGGATGTTACAGAGTCAACCCGAAGGTGGCCAAGAAGATGAAGGACCAGATCAATGAAGGCTCTAGGATTTATTCAGAGTGGAACTTTACCTTAGGGAGCACCTATCTTGTTTTTGCCCAAGAAGGATGGAACAACGGATATGCATCGGTTACCAGACACTAAAGAACAAGTACTTTCTGCCCGGATCGTGGATCTGTTTGATCTGGTTGTGTGGAGTTAGGGTGTTTCGAAGTTTGACTTAAGATTTGACTACCATCAAATCAAAGTCAGGAAAGAGGATATTTCTAAGACGGCGTTCAAACACCAAGTATGGATAGTTTTCTTTGGTCAGGACGTTAGACTGACAAATGCTTCTGCTGTGTTCATGAATCTCATGAACAGAGATTTTCATGAGTATTTGAATCAGTTTATCTTCTCCATAGATAACATTCTGATATATTTGAAGACTGAACAAGAGCATGAAGAACACCTGAGAAAGTTTTGGAAACTTTGAGGAAAAAGAAATTTTATGGTAAGTTATCTGAACGTGGATTCTTGACAAGGTGGACTTTTGGCCATGTTGTCAAGAGAAGAAATTTCGATGGAAGATAGCTGTTGTTGAAAAGTGGTACACCCCAAGTTCAATTCGGAAGATTCTTGAACTTGGCCGGCTACTATCAGAAGTTCGTGAAGGATTTCGCCAAGATTGCTGAGCCAATGACGAAGCACACTTGGAAGAATGAAGAGTTCATCTAAACGAAAGTTTGCCAGGCGGCATTGAGGAGCTGAAGAAGAGACTTACCACTACACCAATCCTTGCGCTACCCGCGGGAACCGGTGGGTTTTTAATTTACAGTAATGCCTCTGGAAAAGGACTGGGCTGCGTTCTTCAACAACATGGGAAAGCAATTGCTTACACATGTAGGCAACTACAGACTCATGAGAAGAATCATCCCACACCTAATTTGAATTGCTGCAATTATCTTTACTTTGAAGCTATGGAAGCATGATTTTATGGAAAGGGAGTGAAAATATGTACGGACTACCAAAGTCTGAAATATGTCTTCACTCAGGAAGGGCTGAATGTTAGACTAAGAAGATGGTTGAAGCAGATGAAGGTTTTCGACATCAACCTGCAGTACCATTCCGACATCGAGAAGTTTGGACTGGAGGTTATACTACCTGGAGATAGAAGGACGGAGCTGGATGCTGATTCAGTATTGATGAAGTTCGAGGCTGAGGGACAAAAATCAAGAGAACGTAGTTTCAAAACAAGGCACTTTGCAGGCTTAGAGATCAAGTGTTGGCAGGAACACTCGAGGGTTTCTAAATTGATCAGTATTGGAACTCTGAAGAATGGTACGAGACTTTGCCTATCGGCTGACAAACGGAGGAGCGAGTTGATGAAAGAAATGCACCAGTCGCAGTATTCTATAAATTCAGGAGATAATAAGATGTATCGGAATATGCCTCCATTGATTGGGTTATGGAATAAAGAAGGACAATTCCAGGTATGGGATTAGATGTGAAGTTGTCAACATGAGGAATTTAGCAAGAGAACAACAAGTTTGTTGGAGCCGCTGGACAATTCGGAGTGGAAGTAGAAGCATATAACTTTGAGTGAGGATTGCCTTGTTCCCAAGGAGGGAAGGGCACCAATTGGATTATAGTAAACCAACTGACTAAGTCAGCACATTTTTTCCCTTCAAAGTTGGTTATCCACTAAGAAGTGGGCAGCATTGTACGAGAAGCACATCTACCGGATTCATGGAGTACCACGGGACGAGCAAGCAGAGAGGTCAATCCAGACGCTTGAAGATGTATTAAGATTTTGCGTCTTGGATTTTGGTAGGTCTTGGGAAGACCAAATTGCTTTTGGTGAAGTTTTCTCCTACCAGAGGAACAATCAGTTTTGACGGAGCTGGAAATTGAGGCCAGGTACATCAGGTCATTTGAAGTTTAAGACGCGTTGGAAGTAGCGTACCAGTTAGCTCTACCAGCTAATCTTGAGAGTGTACAACGTCTTCTACGTCACAGCTCAGACGCTACATTTTGGATTCGAGTCACATTTTTGGTTAATGCAGAGCTGAAGATTGGACTTAACCTTTCAGTGCCAGAGAAACCAGTTGCAAGCCTAGTCAGAGGTAAGAAGAAGATCAGAATTTGAGCCATCACTTAAACTCCTATTTTCTTATCTTTTCGTTTTAAACTTGACTGATGCTGACAAAGTTAGCCTAGTTTTGCAAGCTATCTCTTAATCAAGCTTGATCATGACAGTATTTTATTGGGTGCACCCACTAATATATTGTCTAATCAGGACCGGTGCATGATGGTCTGATCAACCTCGTGTACTTTGGTTCGCTTTTGTATTTTTCTGCGTGGATGATATCATAAACAAAAACTTGTCCCTAAACCATCTCATCCACGACTGCCTTGGAAATTCTTATGGTTGGACCTGAGTTATGGGCGCAGTACCCGTACAAGTTTGTCTTTTCTACCCTACCTTTAAATTTCGAGGACGAAATTTTCTAAGGAGGGAAGATTGTGAAACCCATAATTTGTGTTTTATAATTAATATTACTTTTAGTTTTTCAAAATTATTATTATTATTAATATTATTACTATTAAATATTTTTGAGTGGAAAATAGTTTCAAAATTATAATAACATGGATTTTTGGTTTCCGAACCCAGACCCGAGTCCGAACCCAGACCTAGGCCTGAGCCCGAACCCTTTCCTATTTAATTCTGATCTGACTTGGTTATTATTATTATTTAAAAAAAACATTTTGGAGAGCTGATCCCGAAGGACCAGCACACTCCCCCAACTTCCCACGTTCCATAACCCCCTTATTCCTCTCCACAAACTCTTCCACTTTCTCCTCTTATAACTCCCCACAGCATTAAACCCCACTCTCCCCTTTATTACTCACACCTACCCTCCCATCTCTTCACGATCACGTTCAACAGAACCCTACCCTTAAAACTCTCCACTTTCTCCCACACTCCTCAAACCCACCTCTCCCACGATTCATCAGAGGAGAAAACTAAAAATCCCTCAATCTCTTTACTCTCACCATTACTCACAGAAGCTTCTCAACTATAACTCTCTCTCTCTCCTTCCATCTCTCAGAACCCCCTACCCAAACCCTAACCCCAACTCTAGATCCGGCCGGTGCTTCTCCACCGCGGTCGAGTTTTCCCTCCGGCGCGATCCGGCCACCCCAAGTTCGCCGCGCCCGGCCGAACCTTTCCCGCGCCCCCGCGCGCGACTCTCTCCCGCCGTCCGCCCAACCGCGCGGCTCCTCCCCGCGTGTGATCTCCGCGCTGTCCCCCGACCGTCGACGCCTTCCGGCGAAGCCGCCACCGCGGCGAGCCCCAGATCCGCGGCCTCCTCCCCTGCACGGCTTCTTCTCCTGCGAAGCCCCCGGCCGTGCGCCTCGTTCCCGCGCGCGGCCACCCCGGCGGAGCCAGCGTTCCGTGGCCCCTTTTCTCCCAGCACGCGTGGCCCTTTCGGCTGACCACAGCGCTCCCCGTCGCCGCCTTTGTGCGCGTGAACTCCCTGCTGTCCAGATCTGTCCGTAACGTTGCTGATTTTTGCGGGATCTTTCTCTGGCCAGCGTGCCTATCTTTGGATTCCGGCGTTTCGACGTCGACGTCGCTGCGGGATTATATTTATTTTCTTTCTATATCATCTGAGAGCTCTAGCCAAGCACCCCGAGGTATAATTCTTTGTCCCGTTGCTTTTTGTTGGTAGTCCGTGATGATATCGGTCCCCGGTTTCCCCTTCGGAAATCCGGTTAGCTACGTAGTAGATTCGGTTAGCTGCGTTAGCACTTTCTGTGATTTTGTCTGCTGAGATTTGTGTGGTTGGTTTGATTGCGGGATTCCCGGGTATTTCGGGAAGGTTCTGGTGGTTTGGAAAATTATTTCGGTGGATATATTTTCGGGATTATTATTTGGTTGGAACAATTGCAGGTTTTGTGGCGCATTTCCCAGTTTTGGGTTGTCCCGAAATAGAGGAAATGCTGCCCAAATTTTTACAAAACTTTATTTAATTTGATTTCAAAATCGGTTTTTGGAAATGAATTTTAAAACTGATTTTCGGGCGACGACCGTACCGGTCTGTGGGCCCTGGCGAAATGCAAACGCACCGGTCCGACCGGGCATTGTGGTATTAGCTGGATTTTGATGATGGACCGAGTCTGAGACTCCAACCTTTAATTTAAATTATTTTATTTAGTGTTTAAGTCATTTATTATAGTTATTTATTTACTGTACTTTTATTTAGTAACTAAATCATTTTCTCTTATTTTATGTAAAAAGAATTGTACAGGGCATAAGCCCATAACTCTAGGATGATTAGCTGTGCCATGTATTGCATAGTATAGATTTTACTTTCTTTTCTGGGTTGATGTTGATTTTTGGATGGTTTTGGATTGGATGTATAATCGTAGTTAGAGCGTAATCATATAATTAATTGAGAATTAATTAAATGGATAAAATATTAGTAAGATAGCTAGTTCATGATTTGTCTCTGTAAGAAACTATATTTTTATAGATATATTACAAAAACACAAAGTTTTCCAAAGATAATTGGTTCTTATTATTTTTCCAAATAATCAAATTAACCGGTTTAATCAACGCACGTAGTTTGTAACGTAAACGTTAGCTGTAGCTTAATAACAACTTAAAACCTGACTAGGACTTACTACTAGAGATTGCAACTAGCACACCTAGCTTGGTTATACAGCAGATCTAAGTCGAGTTCTCAACTGTAGGAACTCGAAGACATACCTGACGTTCCTACTCGGTACCAACTCACCTCTCCAGTCATTTTCCTGAGGCAAGTATAGTTTGTGTTAGTTTTACAGTTATTTCTATAATCGTTTTACTGCATGTTTAAACCACGATGCAAACACGAAACTCTCTTGGAGAGTACTGATTGTGACTACTGTACTGATTGGGACTGAGGGAATAGAGTAATGATTATGACCAAAGCCAACTGTAACTACTGACTGTATTAGCTTTCCCCTCTTCACACGGGGACAAGCCATATCGTATCGCTAGGATACTACTGTACATCCTAAGCCGGTCATAATTCATTGCCTGTTCAAATCACACTGTTTTACCGCTGAAAACTATTCTTTCTTCAAACTGTTTAAAACTGCATGATTCTATTATTTACTTTAACTGTTTTAAATTAGCATGAATTATACTTTGCTCCCTCCTGACTGGAGAACCAACATTTTAGGTATCATTGATGAGGCTTTGTTCCGCGATCCCAAGACCAGGATTTCGAGACTGATGAGCTATTTGCCTAGAGTTTTCTTTTATTTATGATGTATGTAGAAAATGGTTTAAGTTGTATCTTTCATTCCATTGTAAAAGTTTAATAAAGTTTTAAATTTCTGAATTTTGAGTTGTGACAAATATAGTGTTGTTGTATGGTTACCTGCTACTGAACAGCTTACTGCCGCCGTCTCAACAACGGTACAGGCTGGGCATGATCCGGTTCGACCCAATTAGTTGGGATCGGGTCGTGACATGGATTCTTTGACTCTATAGAGCATTTGCCAATTCATCTTTCATATGAGGCACGTGTTGGTGGGCCCGTCGGTTATCGGTGGATGTACCCGTTCGAGCGCCATCTAAACCACCTGAAGAGGATGGTGAAAAATAAGGCACGGGTCGAAGGTTCTATTTGTGAAGCCTATGTCCTTGAGGAGATTACAAACTTCTGTTCAATGTATTTCAAGCCTCATATTGCTATAAATAGAACAAGAGCTCCGAGAAACGACGATGGAGATATAGAATATAATGATGCATTATTGAAAGTCTTCAATGCTCTTGGAAAGCCTTCAGGAAAACTGAAAAAGAGATATTTGAATGATGAGGAACTAAAGGCTGCCCAGTTATATATATTACTCAACTGCGAGGAGGATAAAGTGGAAAAGCTAGAATGGTAAGTGAAAATCTTCAACGTTCAAGTCATCTATTTGTTGATTACGTTATTATAATTTAACGAGTATATCCAAATATTTATTGGTTTTCAGCAAATTTAATGATGAGGTGAGGTCAAGTAGACCATACATTGCAGATGAAGAAGTAGAAGAAGAAATGCGACTTCATTCCCCGTCTTGGTTGACTGCATATGTACGTAAGAAGCTAGTTAGAATCTTCCTCCATTCACAACTGCACAAGAAATAACTTAACATTAAACTTAATTTTGTATCTTTTCGTGTTTAGGTCGATCGTCCGGATGTCATTCTTGAGAATGAATCTATTAGAACTCTTACCAAGGGACCAATTTATGCCGTCAAAGTATGGCCAAGTTATTGCGTGAATGGGTTTAAGTTCAAGTCAACAAATGCTCTCATCAGAGATAGCTTCCTGGATCTTGATTCCACTAAAAACAGTTGCTTGTGTATCAAATCTACAAACTACAAAGATGTCACTCCAGACAATGATTTCTATGGCGTCTTACGGGAGATCGTGGAATTGACGTACAACTATGGCATAGAGCCTGCCAAGATCGTGTTGTTCAAAGTTGATTGGTTCGATCCTATACAAGATCAAGGATGGAAAATTGACAAGCATGGTCTTGTGGATATTAACTACCATCGTCGATACCAAGGATACGAACCATTTATCCTAGCAAGTCAAGCTCAACTCGTATATTTTACAACATATCCTAGACGGAGAACAACGAGGTACGACTGGTGGGCAGTATGCAAGACTAAAGCCAGAAATACCTACGACGTCGACGAAGTGGCTTATCAGGAGGACGAGCTGCCTCTTGTACCTAATACAGTTGATGTTGACTCAGCAGAAGTTCCCCATTCAATATCTACTTGTGTAAAAGAGGTACAAGTATCCGAAGGGGAAGACGAAGGAGATGCTAGTGACGATGAGGAGGAAGAAGAAGAGGATGAGGAGGAGGAAGAGGAGGCAAACGAAGAAGATGAATTTTCAGAGGATGATTGAGAAATTGTGATTTTGATGTATTCATATTTCTGTAATCTTAAATTATGAACTATGATCATATTTGAAAACTTAAATTATGAATTCCAGTGTATGCAGATATTTCTAAATTATCATTGTATTTATTTATATTTTCAATCATAAACTGTGATTTCGATGTATTCATATTTCTGTAGTCTTAAATTATGAACTCCAATGTTATTATCAGCATGGCAGGACGACGCGGATGCACCTCAGGACGACGCGGAGATAGGCTAGGACGATCCGTGTCCTTAGGTGGGCAGAGAACTCCGTTACAGGAGGATGGCTCTGGACCATCGTCTGACCCGAGCACTCCATTGTACCATACGGTCTCATGTCCGGGTGGCAGTGTACCTGCGACGAGCAGTTCCAGGCTTACTGATCATACTACTTCCCCTAGCCTTCCTACCGCTGACAGCAGCATGGCGGGTGGGGAGCAGGTGGAGGAGGTAGTCCCTTGTCACTCCCCAATCCTGGAATACGTATTTTAATACGTAAACCGATAAATTGTATTTATCTTGTATTTATACTATATTATTATGCTGTATTTCTTTATGCATTTCCCAAAAAAAAATATTTGACAAAATATTATTTCCTAATTTATTTTCTGTATTTGGGCCTACAGTTTTGGCTCATTTGGGTAACCTATTTTTTGGTTCACCAATGGTTCATCATGAACCCTTTGGTTCATCATGAACCCATGGGTCCAAGATCTATATATATAACTCATCTCATTCTCTCTCCTCTCATTTACTTCCTCTCATTTATTTCCTCCACCAACCAAGGCAAGTACCAACTTGCTCAAGAGATGGATCCATAATTTTGTCAATGATTTTCTTACAAAACTATTTGCCAAAACATGTTCTTCTCCTCAATCTATACTAGTTTAGAACTTGAAAATTTTCAGATTGAAGCTTTGATTTTTGTAGATCTAAGTTTTAATCATTTTCGGATTTTGCATGGTTTGATCTACTTTAGTTAGATTTTATGGGTTTTTGATGCTTTCATGTGGAAGAGCATTCAGTTTCACCCAAGTTGGAACCTTGGAAATCTGGATGTGGAGTTCGGATGGCCACGTTATGATGCTTTGAAGCTTGGGTTCAGCCATGGTGTTCTTGCTGTTTGGAGAAGACAGTGAGCAGTGTGCTCCTGTTTGAGCACGCTTCCTGTTGGAAGCATGTCTCTCCTTGAGTTTGCGTGACTTTTTACGCAGCTCTCTCCTTGAGTTTGCGTGACTTTTCACGCAGCTCTCTCCTTGAGTTTGCGTGACTTTTCACGCAGCTCTCTCCTTGAGTTTGCATGACTTTTCACGCAGCTCTCTCCTTGAGTTTGTGTGACTTTTCACACAGCTCTCTCCTTGAGTTTGCGTGACTTTTCACGCAGCTCTCTCCTTGAGTGTGCGTGACTTTTCACGCAGCTCTCTCCTTGAGTTTGCGTGACTTTTCACGCAGCTCTCTCCTTGAGTTTGCGTGACTTTTCACGCAGCTCTCTCCTTGAGCCTACGTGACTTTTCATGCAGCTCTCTCCTTGAGCCTGCGTGACTTTTCACGCACGCTGCCTTGAGTGAGCCTACGTGACTTTTCACCCCTTGAGCGTGCGTGCTTTTGTGCGTACACTTTTGATATTTTATTAGATATTACATGCCCATTTTATATCCTTACGCCTTTTGTCCCGAGCATGATATGAGCACTAATGTGACCCCGGAGAACAAAGAGTTCCTACCTGATACATGTACCTGAATGTCCCAGTTCTTGTTCATGCTCGACAAATGACTCGTAACTCCACGTGGCATATTTGCAATGATGCATTACACTAAGGAGGGTAGCACATGTTGACATACTGATTGACATGTATCCTCTTTGGGGTACTCGTACTAAAGTACGACTTTAGGAGGATAATCATGCAGGCCACAGCATGTGAGTCCAAGATTTCACCTAGGGTTAAACTAGGCAACTAAATATACTAGATGCATGGGGAGGGCAGAATCCCGAGATCGTGTTACACCAGCCGCCTTGAGATATTGTCTTGACGCGCCGGCTGGTCTCCACGGATACTGTGTCATCTGCAACGAGTGGATGACTGTATCCGATTAATTCCTGCTATATAATATATGTTTTGGCAAGGTGGCCTTACGAGGGACCTGTGCTCAATAACACCTGTCTACGCGAACCCCTGGGTTGGCTAGCCTTGCTGGAAAGATACGATCTGAGGATTTTAAATAACATGATACGAGGATCACCTCGTCCCACTAGAAACTCATAGACATGATTGGCCGTGAAAACGACTTGCTTGTGTCCTATTCCCTTCCGTGAATAACCGAGGGAAGCGGACTGTCATGGCACGTGATCCAACCCATGTTCTTGTTTGATTGTTGGGTTGGTTATCGTACTATGACAGGCTGTGGACCGAAGTTATGAACGGAAGACTTATTCTGGTTGTGAAGTGCTACTTCTGTAAATAACTGAGGAACATGGTCTATCATGGTACATGATCCAACCCATGTTCTTGTTTGATTGTTGGATTGGTTATTGTGCTGCGATAGGCTATCGACCGAAGTCACGATCAGGAAATTTTATTGTTTTACCTTTTAACTTATGAGAATGTTATAGAGGACGACACGTCCCGACTCCATGCGGTACCTTTTGTCCTTGTTTGATTGTAAGGGTGCCATATGGGTTCGAAGATGTTGCGCTACCCTATAATAGTAGCATAAGTATTACTATTATCAATCATTCTATTAACTGGGTTTTAATCTTAACTCTTGTGCCCCTTTGGCGGTACTTGCTATTCGGGGCTGACCCCGCTGGTTTTGTTTGGCCAGATCTCGTAGCAGAGCCGGAGGACACGATCTTCCTTCCTGACATCCATGGTGTATACTAGGAGCATGGCGGTTCGGGAACTCGAGTGGGTTTCTTCTCCACCACTCCTGCTTATACTTTTGTGGCGTTTAGCCACCGGCACCTGTTAGCCGGATTACTCGATATTTTGTGTCAGTACATAATTGTAACTAAACAGACTGCAGCTGTGTATAATTTTGTACTCCTGACTCTTAGCTAAATTATAAAGCTAGTCTCTCATGATCATTTTGATGAAGCGTCGGGGACGCCTTACTGCTTTATCTTTAATGCTCATTTATTTGCTGATGTGATTTGATTGATTGAGACATAGAACTCTGTGGGACCATAGAAGACTTGATTGTAGCATGTACCCCCTAGTCTCTCGACAGCCACGATCGCCGTATGACGTTACGTACCTCATATGGAGTAGCTGGCCTAGTCCGTCTCCGTATTTCGGTACTGGGGCGTGACAAGGTTTTAGTGGTGGCCCATGCAGGTCTGATTTTCAGACTTGTGGGGTATTGCAAATTATTAGGAGTCTCAATCAAAACTTGTTCCCCTTGAAATTCCGTTTCGAATTCTCTGTCCTTGCCTTGATCTCTAACCTGACTTGCATCCTCGAAATCTTCCTCGTTCGGACTTGATAATCTTATATCTTTCTCTATAGGGGTGCTTCATTCTCAGTAGCGGGTGAGGCCCATAAGGAAGAGCAGCAAGAGCATGGCTCGACTGGGCAGCAACAGGGGAGAGAACCTTCCCCAGGGCAGGCACAAGCAGAAGTGGAACCAGAGGCAGTGCAGCCATAGGTTATTGAAACTCCTGCAGCACCAGCAGCGACGTCAGTACCAGACGCCGTAGCACTCCTGGAGATCATCCGGGGGTTTCTTGTCACTAACCAATAGCAACAGACTCGGCAGCAGGAGCAGAACGTGTTGCTGAACCAAGGGATTCAGTTAGCTCTTGAGAGGAGTGCCGGGGTTGACTCGGGAGCATCAGGAAGGTTTCGTCGCTTGAACCCAAGGTATTTTGATGGCACGGAGGATGCCATCACTGCGGATGCATGGATTCAAGACATTGAAGCCATTCTTGTGGCAGCCAAGGTTCCAGATGATGAGAAGGTTGATCAGGTCAAATTGGTACTTCAGGATCTTGCCCGCGACTGGTGGGCATCAGAAGAAGTTGGTACAAGATGCCCTGTTCGTTGGACCACCTTCAGTGACAGATTCAAGGCCAAGTATTTTGGCGTAGTAGCTCGATATGAGCTCCAGCAGAAGTTTATCAGTCTCAAGCAAGCAGGCAAGACCGTAGATGGGTATGCAGCAGAGTTCTGCAGATTGTGCCGTTTCGCACCAGCAATGGTGGCAACGGAGCCAGAGAAAGCTATGAGGTTCCAGCAGGGACTTCATTTGGAACTACTACAGCTTGTGGAAGGACACGATTACCAGACGTTTGACGCTGTTTTGACGGCCGCTCGGAGGCACGAGCTTACCCAGCAGAGGTTAGCATCGAGGACAGGAGGTCAGAAGAGATCTCATTCCCAGGTTGGAGGAGGAGCAATGCAGCGAACATCGACACCAGCACCCGGTGTACGTATTCATGATGCAGGAGCGCCGCGGAGGACGGCCGTGTCAACTAATACAGTGCCAGTTCGGCATCAGCAGCCGAAGAACCAGCAACAGCGTCAGGGAGCACCCCAGGGCTGTACATTCTGTGGGAAGGCAGGGCACACGAGGGAGGTGTACCGGTCAGCGAATGGCTTATGCTTGAGGTGTGGTAGTTCAGACCACCGTATCTCCACTTGTCCTATGATGCAGAGGCCAGGAAGGCCAGCTCAGCAGTTTCCAGCATTGCCAGCCCCGGTGGTGACCCCGAGTGGAGGGCCAGTATTAGCAGTAAGGCCCCTAGCCCAGCGTCTACCAACGCAGGCTCAGATGTTCTGCCAGGCACAGGAAGCCGAAGGCCCTCAGAGGCAGCAACAGCATGGTCGAGGAAGGCCGCAACAAGGGGCTCCGCGGGGCCAGGCTCTCACATTGTCCTTCGGAGAGGCTCTAGCATCTAGTGACGTGGTGGCAGGTAAAATTCTCGTCACCTCATTTCCCGCTGTAGCATTATTTGATTCAGGCGCTACTCATTCATTCATCTCTGCACAATATGCTACACGGATTGGATTAGAGTTTGAGGCATTGCCGGAGAGGATGGATATACTCACCGGCAATGGGCTCGTAGAAGTTAGCAGAGTGCGCTTTTCATGTCCGGTAGAGGTGTGTGGGTATTTACTGCCCGCATCATTGATTGAATTCCCTATGGAGAATTTTGATGTCGTTCTTGGCATGGACTGGCTGAGAGACAGTCATACGACAATTGATTGTAGAGGAGGTAGGGTCATATTCAGCGTTCCTGGGATAGAGCAGTTCATCTTTACTCGAACCTTGAAGAATCAGGCCGGAGGCGTCATCTCAGCAGCAGTGTCAGAGCCAAGACAGATTTCGAGAGTGGTCGAAGATTTTCTCGACATCTTCCCTGATGAGCTCCCAGGGATACCCCCAGTCAGAGAGGTAGAATTTAGCACTGAGTTGAACCCTGGAACGAGGCCTATTGTAGACAGAGTTTACAGAATGTCGTCGTCAGAACAGGATAAGTTGTATCAACATGAAGAAGAGTTGAAGTCTAAGGGATTCATCCGAGACAGTAAATCGCCCTGGGCCGTGCCAGTGATTCTAGTTCCCAAGAAGGATGGGTCGACGAGGATGTGCATCGACTACCGCAAGCTGAATGCAGTAACAGTGAAGAATAAGTACCCACTACCAAGGATTGATGACCTGTTTGACCAGTTGAGCAAGGCCAGCGTCTTTTCCAAGATCGATATTCGGTCAGGATACTATCAAGTAAGAGTCCGGGAGCAAGACATACCGAAGACAGCATTTAGATCTAGATATGGGCATTATGAGTTTTTAGTAATGCCCTTTGGACTAACCAACGCCCCCGCAGTATTCATGGATTTAATGAACCACATCTTTTTGCCGTATTTGGATAAATTTGTGGTGGTGTTCCTAGATGACATTCTTGTCTATTCCAGCAGTGAAGAGGAGCATGAGAAACATCTTAGGACCGTCTTACAGACATTGAGGGAGCATCAACTTTATGCGAAGCTCGACAAGTGTGAATTCTGGTTAGATCACATTTCGCTCCTGGGGCATGTAATTTCTGGGACAGGAGTGTCAGTAGATCCGAAGAAGATTGAGGCCGTAGAGCATTGGCCAGTCCCGAGAACGGTTGTAGAAGTGCAAAATTTCTTAGGATTAGCTGGTTACTACAGAAGGTTCGTGGCAAACTTTGCCAAGATCTCTGCGCCCTTAACGCGTTTGACGCACAAGGACGTAGAGTTTGTTTGGTCAGCTAGCTGTCAGGTATCCTTTGAAGAATTAAAGAAGAGATTGATCTCAACCCCGATCTTGACGCTTCCAGTAGGAGCGGGAGGCTTTACAGTATATTGTGACGCACCTGGGAAGGGTCTTGGATGTGTATTGATGCAGCACGGAAAGGTGATAGCATATGCGTTTCGACAGCTTCGAGACCATGAGAAGAATTACCCGACTCACGATTTGGAGTTAGCAGCTGTGGTGTTTTCACTCAAGTTGTGGAGGCATTATTTATACGGAGATCGGGTAGAGATCTATACTGATCATAAGAGTTTGAAATACGTATTTACGCAGCGAGATTTGAACATGAGGCAAAGAAGATGGTTAGAACTACTGAAGGATTTTGACTTAGATCTTCAATATCATCCAGGCAAGGCGAATATAGTTGCAGATGCACTGAGTAGGAGAGACAGTGCCTTTATCTTGACCTCGCAGAAGCATATTTTAGAAGACCTTCAGAGTATGGGAATCGAAGTAGTTTTGCCAAGGGATATAGGAAGAATGACCAGTATGCAGATTCAGTCAACCTTAGTAGAGAGGATAAGGGCAGCACAAGCAGGAGATCCACAGATTCAGAAGTTGCGGTCGGAGTGTAAATCAGGCCGTAGGAAGGAGTTAGTGATTCATGAAGATGGTACGCTCATGTTTGGAAACAGACTCTGTGTACCGAGTGGAGACCTTCGGCAAGAAGTTATGTCCGAAGCTCATAGTTCTATTTACTCCATCCATCCAGGAGGAACGAAGATGTATCGAGATATCAGGCAGTACTTTTGGTGGAATGGCATGAAAAGAGAGATAACGAGATTTGTATCCAAGTGTCTGGTATGTCAGCAGGTGAAAGCCGAGCAGCAGAGACCAGCAGGATTGCTACAGCTGCTTCATATCCCAGAATGGAAATGGGAGCACATCACGATGGATTTTGTGACCGGTTTACCTAGATCCCCGACTGGTAAGAATACAGTCTGGGTAATAGTAGATCGACTCACGAAGGTCGCTCATTTCCTTTCCTTCCGAGTTAGACAGACTACTGAGCAGTTAGCAGAAATGTACATGAAGCAGATAGTAAGGCAGCACGGTGTTCCAGTTAGTATAGTATCAGATCGGGATACGCGGTTTACTTCCCATTTTTGGCGGAGCTTACACCAAAGTTTGGGAACCAAGTTAAGAATCAGTACTGCTTATCATCCACAAACCGACGGGCAATCAGAAAGAACCATTCAGACGTTAGAAGATATGCTACGGGCGTATAACTTGGATTTTGGCGGATCTTGGGAGGATCACCTTCATCTAGTGGAGTTCTCCTATAACAACAGCTATCAGGCTAGCATTCAGATGGCCCCGTTCGAAACATTGTACAGAAGGAAGTGTAGGTCCCCTTTGGCATGGGACGACGTCGGAGAATGGAAGTTGTTGGGACCAGAGATGATCACGCAGACTGTGGAGATAGTTAAGTTGGTCAGAGAGCGCCTTCGAGTTGCATAGGACTGACATCGTCACTGGACAGATCAGCATCGTAGGCCTCTAGAGTTCAGAGTTGGCGACCAAGTATTTCTGCGAATTTTGCCTACTCGAGGTATCATCAGATTTGGAACCCGAGGAAAGCTTAGTCCAAGATACGTTGGTCCTTTTAAGATTCTTGCTCGGGTAGGCGATGTGGCTTATCGACATGCCCTTCCGCCTTCGTTAACTGGCATACATGATATGTTTCATGTGTCCCAATTACGTGGGTATGTCCCGGATCCGAGTCATGTCCTCGATCATTCTGAGTTAGTCGTTGGTACCGACCTAACTTACGAGGAACAACCCGTATCTATTTTAGACCGGCGAGAGAAGGTACTCAAGAATCGGACGATAAGCCTTGTCCGTGTTTCTTGGAACCATCACTCTCCGGGAGAGTCAACCTGGGAGCGCGAGGACGAGATCAGATCTCGGTATCCGCATTTGTTTGACTAATAAGGTATATTTTTGCACCTTATTGACACGATTCCATGCTTATCTGCACCTGCTTGTTTTGCACTTTGTGATGTATGATAATAACTGCTATGATAGTTAACTTGTATATGATTGTGCCTTGCTTGCCCTGATTTCACTATCCTGTCTTGGCTGGAATTCCGAGGACAAAATTTTTCTAAGAAGGGTAGAGATGTCACTCCCCAATCCTGGAATACGTATTTTAATACGTAAACCGATAAATTGTATTTACCTTGTATTTATACTATATTATTATGCTGTATTTCTTCATGCATTTCCCAAAAAAAATATTCGACAAAATATTATTTCCTAATTTATTTTCTGCATTTGGGCCTACAGTTTTGGCTCATTTGGGTAACCTATTTTTTGGTTCACCAATGGTTCATCATGAACCCTTTGGTTCATCATGAACCCATGGGTCCAAGATCTATATATATAACTCATCTCATTCTCTCTCCTCTCATTTACTTCCTCTCATTTATTTCCTCCACCAACCAAGGCAAGTACCAACTTGCTCAAGAGATAGATCCATAATTTTGTCAATGATTTTCTTACAAAACTATTTGCCAAAACATGTTCTTCTCCTCAATCTATACTAGTTTAAAACTTGGAAATTTCCAGTTTGAAGCTTTAATTTTTGTAGATCTAAGTTTTAATCATTTTTGGATTTTGTATGGTTTGATCTACTTTAGTTGGATTTTATGGGTTTTTGATGCTTCCATGTGGAAGAGCATTCAGTTTCACCCAAGTTGGAACCATGGAAATCTGGATTTGGAGTTCGGATGGCCAAGTTATGATGCTTTGAAGCTTGGGTTCAGCCATGGTATTCTTGCTGTTTGGAGAAGACAGTGAGCAGTGTGCTCCTGTTTGAGCACGCTTCCTGTTGGAAGCGTGTCTCTCCTTGAGTTTGTGTGACTTTTTACGCAGCTCTCTCCTTGAGTTTGCGTGACTTTTCACGCAGCTCTCTCCTTGAGTTTGCGTGACTTTTCACGCAGCTCTCTCCTTGAGTTTGCGTGACTTTTCACGCAGCTCTCTCCTTGAGTTTGCGTAACTTTTCACGCAGCTCTCTCCTGGAGTTTGCATGACTTTTCACGCAGCTCTCTCCTTGAGTTTGTGTGACTTTTCACGCAGCTCTCTCCTTGAGTTTGCGTGACTTTTCATGCAGCTCTCTCCTTGAGTTTGCGTGACTTTTCACGCAGCTCTCTCCTTGAGTTTGCGTGACTTTTCACGCAGCTCTCTCCTTGAGTTTGCGTGACTTTTCACGCAGCTCTTTCCTTGAGTTTGCGTGACTTTTCACGCAGCTCTCTTCTTGAGCCTGCGTGACTTTTCACGCAGCTCTCTCCTTGAGCCTGCGTGACTTTTCACGCACGCTGCCTTGAGTGAGCCTGCGTGACTTTTTACCCCTTGAGCGTGCGTGCTTTTGAGCATACACTTTTGATATTTTATTAGATATTACATTCCCATGATATGAGCACTAATGTGACCCCGGAGAACAAAGAGTTCCTACCTGATACATGTACCTGAATGTCCCAGTTCTTGTTCATGCTCGACAAATGACTCGTAACTCTACGTGGCGTATTTGCAATGATGCATTACACTAAGGAGGGTAGCACATATTGACATACTGATTGACATGGATCCTCTTTGGGGTACTCGTACTAATGTACGACTTTAGGAGGATAATCATGCAGGCCACAGCATGTGAGTCCAAGATTTCACCAAGGGTTAAACTAGGCAACTAAATATACTAGATGCATGGGGAGGGCAGAATCCTGAGATCGTGTTACACCAGCCGCCTTGAGATATTGTCTTGACGTGCCGGCTGGTCTCCACGGATACTGTGTCATCTGCAACGAGTGGATGACTGCATCCGATTAATTCCTGCTATATAATATATGTTTTGGCAAGGTGGCCTTACGAGGGACCTGTGCTTAATAACACCTGTCTACGCGAACCCCTGGGTTGGCTATCCTTGCTGGAAAGATACGATCTGAGGATTTTAAATAACATGATGCGAGGATCACCTCGTCCCACTAGAAACTCGTAGACTTGATTGGCCGTGAAAACGACTTGCTTGTGTCCTATTCCCTTCCGTGAATAACCGAGGGAAGCGGAATGTCATGGCACGTGATCCAACCCATGTTCTTGTTTGATTGTTGGGTTGGTTATCGTACTATGACAGGCTGTGGACCGAAGTTATGAACGGAAGACTTATTCTGGTTGTGAAGTGCTACTTCTGTGAATGACTGAGGAACATGGTCTATCATGGTACATGATCCAACCCATGTTCTTGTTTGATTGTTGGGTTGGTTATTGTGCTGCGATAGGCTATCGACCGAAGTCACGATCAGGAAATTTTATTGTTTTACCTTTTAACTTATGTGAATGTTATAGAGTACGACACGTCCCGACTCCATGCGACACCTTTTGTCCTTGTTTGGTTGTAAGGGTGCCATATGGGTTCGAAGATGTTGCGCTACCCTATAATAGTAGCATAAGTATTACTATTATCAATCATTCTATCAACTGGGTTTTAATCTTAACTCTTGTGCCCCTTTGGCGGTACTTGCTATTCGGGGCTGACCCCGTTGGTTTTGTTTGGCCAGATCTCGTAGCAGAGCCGGAGGACACGATCTTCCTCCCTGACATCCATGGTGCATACTAGGAGCATGGCGGTTCGGGGACTCGAGTGGGTTTCTTCTCCACCACTCCTGCTTATACTTTTGCGGCATTTAGCCACCGGCACCTGTTAGCCGGATTACTCGATATTTTGTGTCAGTACATAATTGTAACTAAACAGATTGCAGCTGTGTATAATTTTGTACTCCTGACTCTCTGAGATAGCTAAATTATAAAGCTAGTCTCTCATGATCATTTTGATGAAGCGTCGGGGACGCCTTACAGCTTTATCTTTAATGCTCATTTATTTGCTGATGTGATTTGATTGATTGAGACATAGAACTCTGTGGGACCATAGGAGACTTGATTGTAGCATGTACCCCCTAGTCTCTCGATAGCTACGATCGCCGTATGACGTTACGTACCTCATATGGAGTAGCTGGCCTAGTCCGTCTCCGTATTTCGGTACTGGGGCATGACATCCCTACTCCCGCCCGTCACGCCCGGGCGGATCCATACCAGTGCGACCCTCCATTCGCACCTCAGGACGAGACGAGGATGGAGATTTGGGCCGACGGTCCTACGAAGTAAGTTAAATCAATATTTTATGCATGTCTGTATATCTATATATATTCATTAATACGTCGGTTATCGTTGTAAATAGATATCGCCCCTCGTCGGTACAGAGAGCGTTGGGCACCTTTCTAAGGTCCAACTATGGGGGTCCGTGGATCAACTACTCGGATGCCTCGGAAGAGAGGAAGGCATTCTGGTTTGCCCACTTCAAGGTAACTAAAGATAGTTAATTTAGTATGATTAATATAATTTTAAGCATTTTTTAGAACTTATTATTTTAATTTGTAATTCTTTTAGAGGACTTATTTTTATCCACCATACCGGGCCGAGCAGATTGAGAGGCAGTTTCCTGCCGTCGCCGCCAAGTTGATCCGTGATGCAATTGATGATCAGAAAGCTCGTCACCGCTCCGAAAAGCCGATTGCTGGTTGGATCACACCTGACCAGTGGACCACGATGAGGGCTCGATTTGAGGAGCCCGGGTACAGAAAGTGGTCGAAGAAGGCGAAGGCGGCTAGGACGATGGCCGGAAAGTGGTGTGGTGGATCGATTCCTATGACGGAGCATTTTCGTATTCTGGTATGTAATTTATTGTAAAATATAAGATTTTATTGATTGTAGGAGTATATAATTTTCTATTTTACTAAAGAATAAAATATAACAAACACGCAGGTGAAGAGGGGTGAGGACGCAAACATGGTGACCGTCTTTCTGGCCACCCATCGGAAGGACGGGAAGCTCATCGACGACCGGGCTACTCAAAGCTGTGTAAGTACTAATTTAGATTTTGTTAATTTTTAACACAAATTGAAGAATATACAGATAACCATATACTTAATAATAATTAAATATTTTAGACGTTTATTAGGCTAATTTAAGTAAGTACTGATGTATAGAGATGCACAATGATTTCTAGGAAGAGTATGTTAGGCTACGTGATGAGCGTGCGAGTGCTAGTGCACAGGCAGAGGGAGGGGTTGGTACATCGCAACCCTCTCCGCCTCAGTCGGAGGACGATCTTTGGAAGACCACTGTTGGTGGTCTTCAGAGGGGTACGTACTACGGTACGGGGTCCTACGGCACATTTGTTGCGACGCAGGCATCCAGGGCTCCCTCTTCCAGTACGCATTCACAGCCGTCACAGGCCGAGTCGTCCCGAGTCGAGGAGACCATTGTCCGCCAGATTGCTGAGCTGCGCGACGATATGCTGAGGAGGATTGCTGAGCAGCAAGGGCCTCAGGCGCAAGAGGACGCTGCGTCGGTCACCGCACGCTTTGACGAGCTCGAGCGCACCGTGCAGCAAGTACAGAGGACACAGGAGTCCATTCACGACACCGTTACTAGGATAGCGGCTTGCATGGAGCAATGCAGCGCCAGACTGCGAGCCCTAAAGGAGATACGGACGCACCCATCTCCAGCGGTTACACTGCATCCTTCTCCAGTGGTTGCATTGCCTCCTCCTTCATCGTTGTCAGTGGTTCTTACACCGGAGCAGTATGCTTACCTTCTTTCTAGGAGCGGTGATGCTCCTCCTGATCAGCCATAGTCGGCATATATATTGTTGTGTGATGGCCCATTGTTGGGTCTTTTATGTGGTTATACATACATTATTCATATGTGGACACATTATGTTTGACATTGTTGTTACAAATTTTTATAAATCTGTGTTGATTGATGAGATTGTGTTTCAAACGTGTTCGTGATTGTGTGTATATGTGTTGTTTGATACTGTGTTCGTGATACCCCGTCATTGTTGTAACAAATGGTGTAGGGGATGCTGCAAATTCTACAAATGCTGTAAATTTTGTAAATACTGCAAATGCTGTAATTTTTTTTTATTTTTTTAATATTAGCGACGTTCAGCGACTGTCAGCGACGTCCAGCGACGAAGTAAACGTCGCTAAATAAATGTAAGCACGTCGCTAACATTAATGCGTCCCGTCGCTGATCGTCACTAAACGTCGCTACCTAGGATATAGCTAAACGTCGCTATATGTCGGTAATATAGCGACGTCAAAGAGTCGCAGAACGTCGCCACTTGGCTCTCAAGCCAGGTCAGCATCGATGCATGTCAAGTCGCTCAACGTCGCCAGATTACGTCGATAAATAATGACATTTTACATCGCTGGCAGTCGCTAAATTAGCGACGTGTCCGTATCGCTAAAGCTCGTCGCAATAGCGACGTATTGCGTCGTTTTCTTGTTTAGCGACTAGGTTAATCGTGACTACGTACATACGTCGCTAAATACGTCGCTAATAGTAATTAGCGACGTATTTTTCATATTTAGCGACGTTTTGAAGCGTCGCTGATTTGACAGATTTTAGTAGTGCAAGCTCGGTTGCAGAAATCAGAAGCTTTTTGGGTTTGGCTGGCTACTACTGGAAGTTCGTGAAGGATTTCTCCAAGATTGCTGAACCAATGACGAAGCTTACCAGGAAGAACGAAGAATTCATTTGGTCTGAAGCTTGCCAGTCAGCTTTTGAGGAACTGAAGAAGAGGCTTACAACGGCGCCGATACTTGCGCTACCCGCAGGTACCGGCGGTTTCTCAATTTATAGTGATGCTTCCAGTAAGGGATTGGACTGCGTTCTTCAACAACACGGAAAAGTAATTGCTTACGCATCTAGGCAATTACGGACTCATGAGAAGAACTATCCCACACATGATTTGGAGCTTGCAGCGGTGATATTTGCATTGAAGCTATGGAAGCACTACCTTTATAGAGAGAGAGTGGAAATATTTACAGACCACAAAAGTCTAAAATATGTTTTCACTCAGAAGGAGCTGAACATGAGACAGAGGCGATGGCTGGAGCTGATGAAGGATTTCGACATCAACCTGCAGTATCATCCGGGTAAGGCTAATGTTGTTGCAGATGCACTTAGTCTATACCCGATGGCAATGTTCTTGACCAATGAGCATCATTTGTTGGAGGACATGAAAAAGCTTGGATTGGAAATTGTACTGCCTGAAGAGGAAATGAAGAAACTGGAAAGAGAAGCTATTGTACCAGGAGCTGAATCAACAATGATGCTGTTGCAAGTGCGTTCAAGTCTGATGGACAGAGTCAAGGAAGCACAATTCTAAGACGAGATACTTTGAAAACTCAGAGATCAAGTGCTGGTAGGAACACTTGAAGGATTCTCAATCGCCAGCGACGGAGCACTGAAGAATGGTACGAGACTTTGCATACCAACTGGCGAACTGAGGAACGAGCTGATGCATGAAGCGCACCAGTCGTAGTATTCCATACATCCTGGAGCCAATAAAATGTATCGGGATATACGGACTATATTGTGGTGGTACGGAATAAAGAAGGACGTATCCAGGTATGTGGCTAGATGTTTAATTTGTCAGCAAGTAAAAGCTAGCAGACAGAGACCCGTAGGACTTTTGCAGCCGTTTGACATTCTGGAGTGGAAATGGGAGCACATAACGATGGACTTCGTGTCGGGACTGCCTCGATCCCAAGGAGGAAAGGATGCCATTTGGGTTATCGTGGACCGACTGACGAAGTCAGCTCACTTTATCCCCTTCAAGGTTGGTCTATCCACCGAGAAGTTGGCAACACTGTACATGCGGCATATCTACCGGATTCATGGAGTTCCGGTAAGTATTGTATCTGACAGAGATACTAGATTTACCTCCCACTTTTGGAAGAGTTTGTATGACAGTTTGGGAACACAACTGAAGTTCAGCACCGCCTACCATCCCCAGACTGACGGACAATCGGAGAGAACAATCCAGACGCTAGAAGACATGCTGAGATCCTGTATCTTAGAATTTGGAGGGTCTTGGGAAGACCATTGCACTTGGTAGAATTCTCCTACAATAACAGCTACCAAGCTAGCATCGGTATGACACCGTTCGAGGCACTCTATGGACGTCGTTGTCGCACTCCACTTGCTTGGGACGACGTCGAAGAATGAGTATTGCTTGGACCTGAGATGGTGACCGATGCAGCAGAGAAGGTAAGAATGATCAGAGACAAGCTCAGGATTGCCCAGGACAGACAGAAGCATTGGGCCGATAGCAGCCGATGGCCTTTGGAGTTTGAAGAAGGTGACAGTGTATTTATGAAGATCTCTCCTACCAGAGGAACCATCCATTTCGGCAGAGCAGGAAAGTTAAGCCCTATGTATATTGGTCCTTTTGAAGTACTCAACAGGATTGGAGAAGTGGCTTATCGGGTGGCTCTACCCCCAAGTCTCGAAGGCGTCCACAACGTCTTCCACGTTATGCAGCTGAGACGCTACATCCCGGACCCGAGCCACATCTTGGACCATTCGGAGCTGGAAATTGGACCCAGCCAGAGAAGCCAGTGGCAATTTTGGACAAGGGCAAGAAGAGAACCAGGAACTCCGTGACGCCGATAGTCAGAGTCATGTGGCGGCACAACTCACCAGGCGAGTCGATCTGGGAGCGAGAAGACCAGATGCAGGAGCAGTATCTGTATCTATTTGAGACTTGAGGTAACCCCTAACCCCGCCTTTAATTTCGAGGACGAAATTTTCTAAGGAGGGAAGATTGTGAAACCCAGATTTGTAATGTTATTTAATATTATTATTATTATATTATTTACTATTATTATTATTATTGTGGGTTTAAAAATTTATTTTAAACATAATAATTGGCTTTTGATTGCTGACCTGACCCGAGCCTGGACCAGCTTCCCGAAACCCATTTGGAATCCATTTCCTTTTCACTTGAAAATCCTGATTACTTTAAAAAAAAAACTCCCATGAGCTGGTCCACGTTGGACCAACTCTTCCCCTCTCCTCCTCACTTCTCTCCCCTACTTTTACTCCCAGCAGCACACACCTCTCCACTCTTTCCCCCTTTTTAAACACACAAACCCACTACCACCACCACTACTCAACCCATCACTCCTCTTTCCCTCCTCCAGAGAACAACCCTCTCCCTCACAAATCCTCCCCCGATCCGCCCGTAGCCGAGCGCCCGCGACCCAACTCCCGCGCGGACCTTCCCCGAGCTTCCTCCAAACCGTGCCGACGCCGACCCCGTCTCCGGCGCCCGTGCCCTAGCCCCGCGGCCGACCCGCGCGCCCCGTCATCCCCCCGACACCCGCTGTCCCGGCCACCCCCACTCCGCGCGCCCCCTCTCGGCCTCGCCACCCTCCCGCGGTCGCCCCTGGCCGCGTCCAGCGCAGCATCTCCGGCCAACCAGCGACTCCGCCCGCGGCTCCCCAACCGGCCGCCTATCTCCTAGTCGCTCCCCCTTCGGCGCCGAGCTCCTGTTCGGCCGTGCCCTAGCGCCGCCATTCAGAGCCGAGCCGTTCCCGCTTGGCTGACCCGCGCCCCACGAGTCACCGGCGCCGCCTCGGCCTCCTCCAGCGCTGTTCCGCACTTTGGTCGTTCCCACCGCTGTCCTGGTGCCCGCGAGTGCTCGCTGATCTGGACAGCACTGTCCAGCGCTGTCTCGGGCTTTCCGATTTGCTGTCCGCTAGTATCTTTCTATAAATTTGCATCTGAGAGCTCTAGCCGAGCAACCCAAGGTATAACTCCTTTGTCCCGTTCCATTTTTATTTGTCTATGATGAGATTGGTCCACGAATTTCCTTCGGGAATTCAATTTTGGGTTACGTTTTGTTTCCAGGATTTTCCGAGAGACTTTCGGAAAAGAATTCTGGAATATTTGGTTTTTGGATTTTTCCGAATTGTTGCTGTGATGTTTTCTGGGTTGATTTCAGATTTCCGAATTCGTTTCGGGTTGTTCTGAATTAATATTGGGAATGATTTGTGATTATTTATATATTTATATATTGGATTTCCCTGGTTTGGGATACTTGCAGGAAATTATGGCACACTTTCCCAGTTTTTGGGTTGACCGAAAATAGAGGAAGTGCTGCCAAATTTTTCTATAAAATTAATTATATAATTTTAAAAATGGTTTTCGGAAAAAAATATCGTTTTAGATTTTTGGGCGACGACCGTATTGGTCAATGGGCCCTGGCTAAGTGCAAATGAAATCGGTTTCGCCCGGACATTGAGGCATTAGCCTATATGACCAATATCTGAGACTCACTATTTAATTTATTTTAATTTTTATCTTTAATTATAATTAACTAACAGATGTTTCTTCTTATTTCAATTTATGTAAAATAAATTGTAAGGGCATAAGCCCAGCTTTTCTATTTTCTTTCTCTGTGGCCTATAATTATTGTAGCGTAGGTTTTTCTGTCATTTTCTGGTTTTGCTGATTTTTAGCGTAGACGCGTAAAACTAAAATAAATAAATATTATTTTGATATAGGAAAATTAATGAGGTTTTTTCACATTAAAATTTACAAGTTTGTAATATTTAAACAACGATCATGTTTTCTCATTAAAATAAGAAATTTAGTTTTATATGTATAATTACGAAAATACAAAGTTTTAACCAATTAAAATTGGTAACTACGAGTTTTTCCAAAATACAAAGTTAAATTGATCTTTTCCTCGTTATTAATTACAACGCACCGATAATCGAGATTTGTTTGTGATTGCATAATCAAAGATTAAAATTGATTTGGACAAACTTAGAGATTGCAACTAGCATAGTTAGCTTGGTAACTCTGGAATCTGAGTTAACTTCTCGAATGTAGGATTTCGAGGACGAGTCTAAAATCCCATCTCGAAGTCTTCAACCCTTCAAGTCCAGTCCAATTTGAGGCAAGTACATTTTGTGTTAGTTTACAATTATTTAATAATCGCTTTACTGCAAGTTTAAACCACGAGACAACACGAAACTCTCTCTGAGAGCACTAACTGATTGACTGTTGGTACTGGGAGAATAATTTAATGTTTATGACCACATCCAAAGTAATAACTTAGAACTGTATTAGCTTACCCCTCATACACATGGGGATAAACCATATCGTATCAATAGGATACAACTGTACAACCCAAGCCGGTCATATTCATTGCCTATTCAAATTACACTGTTTAACTGCTAGAAAACTATTTACTTCAAATTGTTTAAAAGTACATAATTCTATTATTATTTTAATTGTCAAATTAGCATGAATTGTACTTTGCTCCCTCCTGACTGGAGATAACATTTTTAGGGGATATTGAGGATGCTGAGCTGTTAATCAACAGCTATTATGACCCGGTTCTGTACCCCATGGTGTTGCCAGAGTCCCCATTGGAGGACGCAGGACCTGAGGCCGACGAGCCGAATGCTTAGCTAGACTTTTCTGTTTTCAGTTTGGTTGTTATTTTTTTGAAAAATTCTGTTATTTGAATTTAGTATTTAATTCAGTTCATTTACTTCCAGTTGTATTTATTTCAATGTTTAATAAAGTTTTAAATTCCCGAATATTGAGTTGTGACAAATATAGATGTTGTTGTGGTTACCTGCTAATAGAACAGCTTACTGCCGCCGTCTCAACAACGGTGCAGGCTGGGCATGATCCGGTTCGACCTAATTATTTGGGATCGGGTCGTGACAGTTGCATATTTCTAAAATAATATATATAGAAAACTCAAAAACTACTGACAATATAGTAGTAAATAGTAATGCATAATTGCACATTACATATTTCACAAAACAACTCAACACAGAGTGAAAGTGAGAAGACTACAGAGCCACATTCCAAGAATCCAAACACAAGAACAAATACATCCACTATCAAGTGACAACTACCTTTGAGAATCAAATAAGGATATCCAGTAACAAACACACATAAATGAACTAACATCCAGTGACAAATTCAAATAAAATATTAAAAGAAAATCAAGCATTCAAGATTGCAAGCAAATAGTCTGTAGACTCTATAGCACAAAATATAGCATACTAGCATGTCACTGAATTTGAAGTATCCTAATCCTAACCCTACATCATCTATAGAAGAAGAAAATAAACCCTAACCCTACAATACATCATCAATAGAAGAAGAAAATAAACCCTAATCCTACATCATATATACTAGATCTATACTTATATTACATACCAGTTAGGGAGTTTGGAGTCGATTCGAAGGAGATTGGAGGGTATCCCGGTAAGGTGAGGACTACGGAGACTAGCCGACGGAGATTAAAATTATGAGGAAGAGGAGGAGGAGTTAGAAAGACTTGGAGAGAAAAATGGAGAGAGAGAGAGAGAAATGAGTTGGAATAGGAGCAGCCACCTCCTCTTTCAGTATTCATATGTAAAAAAAATGAATGAACAGCCTAAAGACACTAAACATAAATGCTGAAAATCCTAAAATACCACTGTTATTTGTAGGGTTGGTTCATTTCGGTTTATTCGATTTTTTGAATGGCCAAACCGCTGACCGAATCGAACTGGTCGGTTTTTCTAAATTTCCAACCGAACCAAATCAATTGGATCTTCGGTTCGGTTCAAAACCGACCGATTTGGTTTGGTTCGGTTCGACTTGGTCGGTTTGATCGGTTTGTGCACACCCCTATGTGTAGCATTCTTGAATGACTTCACCGTAAATACCACAAAATATGCAAAAATTTAGTGTATTTATTTATAGATTTAATTTTAGGCCGGAATAGAAAAGAAACGGAAAAAAAAAATCATTTTTTTGATTGTTTTTTGTGGACATGTGCATGAAGGTCGTGGCCTAGGACATACTATATAATGGTTGTGAACCCTAATGGTTCGGAACCCGAAGATTAAAGGAGTACCAATATAGATTATATAAAAATAGAAATATGTATTTATATGGGCCATCACTAATACAAAATAGTTGCGGTGTAATAGTTATCATGTTAAACTTACACACTATAAATCCTAGATTTAATTGCTGGTGACAATAATTTTTTTGTTATAGTTACTTTTATTTTAGTTTTTTTTATTATTTTATATTTCACATTAGAGCCGTATTTTGGAAGTTCGTCTTGGACACAATAGGCTCTGGGCCGACCATGGGCATGTGAAATTAAATTTTTTATCAAATTACTTCGTCATTGTCACGACCCGCACCCGGAGTAAGGGCATGAGTGCGTGACAGCGTCCCAGCCTACACCGTAGAAACGACGTGGAACGCTGTCTAGGTCTACTATCTAACAATAGTTATAATATCAAAATCTGTCGAGAATGATCAACTCCGAATGGAGGACAAGCAATGAAATATAATATACTCAATCAAAAACTCTAAGAAAGATAGATGATACCAAAAGATAAAGACAACAAGATATGAAATATCATCCTGAAAATCTAACACAGAATAATACAATTCTAGAGTCACAGAGTCAACAATCTCAATACAATACTAAAATAATAACAAGCCAAAATATAATCTGGAGACAAAGTTCAGTACCAAACTAAACCAGCTAAGCTACTTTAAAGCCCCATCGGTTGGCGCTAACCCTTGCTGAACTAGGGCCTCCAAGTCTAGGCCAACTACGTCATGAGGACCGTAGTAGGTAGGACACTCGTCCTCGCCATAATCTATAAAATTTTGTCAATATATCCAGTCAGGAAGGAACGGGCACAAATCTCAAATAACAGTTCTAGTTAGACGATATTGAAAATGTAGCAGTAAATAGAGAAAATATACGAGGTAAAATAATGTGTACATGAATCATGGTAAGGCATATCAAGACTGTAACTGAATGTAAGAACAAGAAAACAATATATATCATGTACGAAAATCTGGAACTATATCTATGTGAGTTTAGTATTAGTTTCAACATGTGATCGGCTTGGGTTGCACAGGAGAAAAAGGGCCTAACTAGTCATACGTGAAGTGTATGGCTAACACTCTCAGGGAATAGGAATCACAGTAGGAAAAAATGATCATATATCTACGCTAAGTACCCCCATTCCTGACCAGTAAAGTGGATCCAGTAATGACATGTCATGGCACATGATTCTCCGAGAAGGTAGCGAGCCTTCACAGGAATCGTGTCTATACAATGCACAAGGAACAATGAAAGACTTGCACAGGATATACCAAGAAATAAGAGGAATAACATCTCATGACGGAATCCAGACAAATACCAATCTGTGTGAACAATGTGTCAAAAGAACAAGGATATCTACACTAAATACAAGAAACATAGATGATATCATAAAACAGAAATATTATCAGAGAATGTACTCGCCTGAGATCCGATGGAAATATGTCAACTGTGTAATCTGGCTCAGAATAAAATTATAGACCTAAAGATGAGATATCATGAGTTAATTAGGGTTTAACAGTGTAAGGCATAATTTGTAGTATATGTTTTATGCAATCCAGGTCAAACTCAGTCATACTAAGTCACACCAAGCCAAACTAAGTCACACTAGGTCAATCTAAGTAATCTAGATCAAATAAGGTCAAACTAAGTCAAATTAGATTATACAAAGTCAATCTAAGTCATACTAGGCCTAACAAAGTCAAAGTAGGTCAAGGCAAGTCAAACAAAGTCAAACTAGGTCAATTTAAGTCAAAGGTTGACTTACTGTTGACTTTTGGTCAACTGGTCAACTCTGGTCAACCCTTGGTCAACTCTAGGTCAACTCTAGGTCAAACTTGACTAACGTTGACTAATAATTGACTTTGGGTCAACTTGTCAACTTTGGTCAAGTTCTAGTCATTTCTAGGCTACGGTTGACTTCCGGTTGACTTTTGGTCAAAATAGTCAACTGTGGTCAACCGAGGTCAAAACTAGTCTATCTACTATTCCTAACCATTACCAACCATAATATCCTAATTATAACTATATCTTAAGTTATTAAACCCACATGTTATAAAAGAGGTTTTATCATTGTCACGCCCCGCTCCCGTAGGAGCGATCGTCCTCACTAAAGCATGATGTCGTACGAGCCTAGATTGCGCTCGTACAAGGCGGGTTCCATAACGGCCAATTTCAACAGCTGCGATGGGGTCGTCGCACAGAAGTCCCATGCAGAGACATTGAAACATAGCAGCAAAAAATTAGAACAAACACAAGTTATTCAAAAGAAGCTCTTTATTGATATTGAAACAAAGGTTATAATGGGACGCAATGCCAAGATTACAAGTCTCTCAAGCTCACTCAAGCTTACATTACAAGTCACTCAGCTCTCTCTCATCTCTCAATACACGTCTTGAGCCAGCGGATGCTTTGGAAGGCGACGTCCATACATTATGTCCTGTATAAGTCTTGACTCCATGCGGCTGCACGCTTCGAATCGCCAAGGAACTCCATGCCTCGACGCATCCAAGCGAGCCCCGCACTACGAGCTTCTATCTGTGCCTGCACACGAAATCTATGTGGGTGTCAGTACTCAACTGTACTGGTGGAATGAGCTCCTCGCCCACCCATACAAAACCAACACGTTTGATTTACTTCGTACAACATAGTCCCTTCTTATCAATTATCTTTCTAGTCTTGCCTTAGGATCAGTTTTATGACCGATGCCTCGCCCATTCTGTGTCGTTAGATCATTCCATGCTTGCAATATTCAATGTTAACCTATCAAGTTGTATTTGCCTTACGACCATAATCAGAGACGCAACTACACGATGAGGCTCCATTTCCGTATGACCGTGCTTACAAACCCTTGCTGAGGCCGTGCCTCGCAAACTCAGTGAGACTTAACCATATCGCCGCCTTGCGGCCCTTGCTACTTTGATCATCAACGGACCCAATCGAGACTTGTGAACTTAGTGTCACTTGACCAACTTGCCTTGCGGTGATTCCTGACTTAAACTCGAACAACTCAAACCCAACTTTTGTAACTCACATGTCAACACCTTAAGGCTCGACGCCATAACTCATGCTGAAGCACGATGCCTATGTTGAAACCCAATCTTAGGCCCAAACTTTGTGTTCTAACTGTAGACACCTTCAACTCGACTCCATCTAAAGGCATACATGCGGATAGCCGCTATTTGCCAACATCTATATGAACTTGGCCACTAGCATCACAAGCTATCCTTACGATGTATAGCTTGGTTAAATCGGGGTCCTTTCAACGCAAGTAGCTAGCTGTATTGCAAGCCCCCACTTTAACCCGTGCTAAAACCTTATGCACGACTATACCCTATTTCTTTCCAGGCCGAGTCGGTCCCATGGCCCAGGGTTGCCGCTCGAGGAAACTTTGCCCTTGTCAACAAGTTGTCCAATGAACATGCAAGACTCGACACAAACTGACGTCTCACACAGTCATTCCTCTTCCAATGTTACCGTCTCTTTCAAAACCAAGTTTAAGACTTCTATCCTTGAGACCCCTCGACGACCTACGATCCCGAGACTTCTCCCTTGATGCCATATCCTTTTTACTCAACTTAGGAATGCCTATTTGATAGCCCTTTTACTAAACTCGACTTGAAACCAACTGTAGCTCGTGCCTTAAACACTAAGTCCGTGCCTTGTGCCTTAAGCCAACTGTGTTCTACGCAACACTCCTGTCCAAGTCGACGGGCCTTGAGATCATGGGGCTACTTAACTTGACAACCGCAGAATGAGCGGGACGGCACTTGGAATAACTTAGGTCGATCGGCATAACTTTGCCTAACTTACTTAAGCCTACAGCTTAACCCGAGGGACGCGCAAAGGCTATGCCAAGCCTTGCGCAGTGGAAGCGTGCATGCTTTATCAAGCATTTACGCGGGCGGCACCTTTGACTTAGGCAAGTTCATAGTTTTGTGTCGAAGACCAACTTTCCTTCTCCCAAGCCATGGGACAAAGGACCGAGTGCCATTTTCAAAGCACGTCATGCACCAACTTTAAGCCGACCGTTGGACCTTTCCATATTCTAACTCAATTCAACCCGTCGGGATTATTTCCTTTAGCTATGTAGATTCGTCTCTTTTATTATCAAGCCTACTTGTGCAAGTTGAAAACACACGATTTATTATGTGAAGGCTAAGATGAGGCAAGTTTACCGAAACTACCCCACCTGAGCGAACGGTCGCCTTGACCGAGTGATGTTCTTCGAGTCGTCGTTGTAAGGCCAAATCCGTACACCGTCGGCGTTTCGATTCCTCCGATTGACTGAACGGGATGGGGTACTACAATCCTAACATACCCTCTTACTCTTTCCAAGGTAAACCCTTACCTTAGTCTCTAACTCCGACTCTAGACCTCTCTACCTTCAATCTAAGTATTCCCCCACTCTCTAATATGGTATTCCAACCTTCTTCTAGTATCTCGATACCGTATCATGGTATCTTGATATCTTAAAAGTCAAAAAGGTATATCCCGTATTATCTTAAGGTAAATGTGTAATATGAGATACCAATTTGGTATCCTTAGAATACCACACCATCTAAACTCTAACTAGCCCTCTAAATTAATCTAGGATACAATGCTAATATCAAACTAACTTAACCACTATCTAACTATAACTAACACTATCAAACTCTAACCTCTAACTCATTATCCAACTATCTTGCTAACTTATCTCATATTCTTTTACTCTAACTATACACTATCATTTACCACTCAAACATACACACATATAGGACTATATAGGGGGTTATATGGTGGGCTATTGTCACGACCCGTTACCCAAATTGTTGGGCCGGGCCGAGCCATGTCCAGCCTACGCTTGATTAAAGTGTAGTAAGCTGTTCTAAGAATAGACAATAAAGGATCTAAGCAGCTAACAGTTCTAAAATTATATTTTAAAGTTCATCGCAACACAACATCTATAAGCGAAGGTAACATAAGCACAGACTTAATAATACACTTCCAAGTATCTAACTGGAGACAAAGTCCAGTATCCAAATATAAGTACAGACAAAGTTTAAGTCTCAAAACACAAGAAAGATAACTAAGCAAGGTTCCCCGCTGGGGCCACTTCTGGAGCTAAGGCCAGGTCCTCAATGCAGTACCATAATATGTAACACATAGCGTTTTCTTCTCGAAAAGTGAACCTAGAACGTTATGTCATGACCCGCACCCATTTTTTTTATATAAACGGATATGAGACGTGTCCAAGCCAGCCTACGCCGCAGTGTCGGCGGTAGAACGCTGTCACGGCCATGAAGATCGAAATCACAAATAATGCTCATTCACAAAAATTAATTTAACTTACAATGATCACAAGATTTACATTTGCAGAAAAATATAAACTTGTACAAATATTGGAATGACTACAACTCCGCTATCTAGCTAGTTTCTAGGCTTTTGTCTGCAAGTACCCCCGTATCTCCCATGCTAAGTGAATCCACGGCTAACCTGAAAAATGTTGGTTTCCAGTCAGGAATGGAACGAGCACAATTCACTGAATGCAATTTCAAATGAAGAAAATGACTATAAAATAAAGGTTAGACATCAATCATGAGTTTTGAAAATAAATAGTAAAGCCGTAATAATAGACAGAAAATCAATAGTAAATAAATAGACACATATACTCTCCCCACTGTTAGAAGTACCTTTGATATGTGATCGGTCTCGGGACAATTATGCGACACGGTCTACACGGTCTAAAGTTACACGGTCTACAGTTACACGGTCTACAATTACACGGTCTACAGTTACACGGTCTACAGAAAATATTGCAGAAAAGAAACACTGTCTACAAAATAGTAATCACGATCTACACAGTTTAAATGCAGTAATAATCACGGTCTACACTGTCTATTTTGCAATAAATAAATTACTGTCTACACTGTCTACAAGAAATAAATAAATCACTGTCTACACTGTCTACAAAAAATAAATAAATCACTGTCTACACGGTCTACAAGAAATAAATGCAACACGGTCTACACGGTCTAAGGTCAGATCACACATCCTTGGTACTTCTCATTCCCGACTCAACAATTTATAATAGAAAATAATCACATGACCAATGACCAACCAATAAAATATAGTAAAAATCAATATCGAAATGCAGACAATAAACTGTACTCGCCTGTGGTCCTCTGCTGGTGAAACCGACAGTCTGAACTACTCAATGAGCCACAATAGTCAAAACCCGTACAACAGTCCCCGGAAGCTGAAATAAACATTACCAATGTTCTCAGAATAGTCAAATTAGCTAGGATTGCCTGTCATTAAGTCCAATTCTGGATACAAGGGCAAAACGATAATTTCGGACAAAAACGATGTCCACCGTTGGACCCGCTTTACACCGAAAAGCGTACCAGAGTCAATGGTCTCTAAAGTCATCAAACTACATGTCTACGGATCTAGTTTTCCGATACGAACCCAACCGTATGTCCAAAGTTGGATTTCGGCGGGCCGTGCACACAATCGTCCGTTGAGTGGGACCGTGGGGCCCGCAAAACGACGTCGGATTCAACTGTCTCAGAATCGGACCAAACTTGGCATGCAGGACCAGAAAAACGATACGGTCATGTTGGCACAAGTTTTGTCTCGATCTGACGAGCGTGCACAAAGTAATTGAGAAATTTGCAAAGTGCACGATACGGTGAATTTCGACGGAAACGCATCAAATTCGTCGCGCACACGCGACCAATTTGAATTCCGTCAAAGCCCACACGACCACGAAGCCGTTACGCAGCTTTCGATGCTTTCGGTTCGCGACCACGTCGTCCCGATTGGCGTGACGCACGTCGTGTGGAGCGATTTTCTAAAATTTTACAATTTTGAAAATATATTTTTCACGAATTTTAAATCGATTTCTGTCACATTATAATAGACTAAAATTAAAACTAAAAGTAGGGTTTTTATGTCCTACATGTTGTCAATAAATGCTTTCAGGTAGATTTTTGAAATCATGCATGGTTTGGGCAAAAACTGGCCGCGAACTTGAGTGTTTGGACTGTTTCACGTGTCCTGTTTCGACAAATTTTTCGACCACTTTGGGTTCGATTTACGATACGTACGGTGGAACTAAAATCGAAGTGATTGAAGGGGTTAGGAGAGGGTCATGTTGGGAACATACCAGATCAATCGTTTCACGAAACGATCCACTGGATGCGACGAACCATCGCCTCGAAGTTGGTCTTATTCCAGCGCTCACTGCTGCTGTCACTCCGTGTTCTCGTACGCGACTGGCATCCTCGCACCCTCGGTCTTGCGCGGCGGCGCCTAGGGTGGCGTGCGCACCCAGAGGGGGTCGCCAGGGTGTGCGCAGGGTGGTGGCAGAGATTTGTTCATTTAGGGTTTTCGAATTCCTCCTCCTCTCCCGATCTATACGCTGCTATTTAAATAAAAGGGGGTCGGGTTTCTCGGTTGGCATGGGCTCTGTTGGTTTTGAATATTGGGTTTGCAATTGGCTGGAAGGCTTGGGGGGCTCGGGTCTCCGGCTCGGGGATTAGCAGCTGGGCTGCTAGTCTTACTTCTTTTCTTCTTTTTTTTTTCTTTCTTTTTTTTATTAGCTGGGTTGCTCGGTTTAGTTTGGTTATTAGGCTTGGACTTGTGCTCGGAATGGGCAGGCCGTGCTTGGGCTGCTTGGGCCTGGGCCATGGGCTCTGTTGTATATATAAGTATTTAGCATCATATATATTTATCCATGTGTATACTACTATATATATCCATATATATATTTCTATATATATATATCCATATATATATTTCTATATATACAATACCTTGTATGCTATTGAATATATTTCTATATATATTTTTAGACATGTAATATATATATATTTATATATATATATACACTTACACACATAATATAGTATATATTTATATATACGTACACGTATTTATATATATATATATATACAAAAAAAAAAAATATATATATATATATATATATATACAAAGTATTATATGTATTCATATATACACATACACACCTATTATAATAATATGTGTATTTACATACACATACACGTTATATTATATATATTTATGTATATACATGCACATGCACATATATATATCATATATATGCGCATAATTAACAAATCACATTATAACAATTTAATATAACAAATAAATATAATAATTAATTATTTGTAAAATCTAAAAATCACCATTTAATAAAATAAATAATCTCAAAATATTTTAAAAATTCCGGGAAGGGAGGCTACAAATCTACCCACCTTAAAAATAATTTCGTCCTCGAAATTTTAATTCATAATTATTCCTCAATTTCAAAAATATATACTATTACCTTAATCTCCTTGATTTTAATTCCTCAAAAGTAGTTTATATCCTTCTTATTGGCCATTTTGGCAACTACAAAAATCTCGAGGACTTCTACCCACCTTGGGTCACACTACTCCCTCAAAGCTAGGTCACTAAAATTTTCTAATCATCCTACTAATTGCTAAAAATTGCTGTCCATAGGTATCTATTGTATATGGCATCTATAATCCTATCATATCTATCAACCAACCCAAAATCTAACAAGCAACATATTTACATAAGTAGCTAAAAATATTTGTAATTTCTAATAAGTATGACCATTCGTCGCTCCGAAATAGGAAGGACATAAAGATAAGGAAGAACAATCGAAAGTAAAAAAATGAAATCTCAAGAGCAGTAGATATTATTCAGGGATACAGATAGAAAGAAAGTCTATGAGCCATTGACCAATTTTGCTAAATTGGGCTACTCTAGTCCAGTTACTTGCTGAGTCTAAGAATCCTTCATTCTTATAGGAGCTTGCAATCCGGCAAAACAGAAGTTCCGTTCTCGAAATTCTAAATAGTTTTCATAATAGAACGGAATCTGGGAAATCAAGAGTGTGATCTTTTCCATGGTTATTTAAACACACGAACAAGGGATATAAAATGTAATACAAGATCATATCGCGACTTCCAGGTAGATGGATTTATGGTCACGAATGACTTCACATTCCAAGAGAGGAGGCTACTTAATAGGTACATGGACCTATTTCAACTAGTGCGGTTTTTATAGTCCAAATATGGTGGTACATATGGATGGGTTTTACTGGGTCTTAATAGGTTTTCTGATTGAACATTAATTGCTGGTTGGGTGAAACTAGGATCTTAGTCCATATGGACTGGACAAGATCCCATGATAAGCCTATTACTACTAGGTTAGGATAACCTAGAATAGGTTTTCACCCAAGTGGTTGAGCTATTTATCAGGCAGGTTGGTTAGCTAGGTCCCTAAAGCCCAAATGTGTCTTCCGTGACTTATGTGTTTAAGTGGCACGAGAAGACACCATTGAGTGGCACACTGGTGACATGTGCGCAGTGGGCTCGAGTCGATTACAACCATATATTGGGTTGAAGGCTTCGAGTCGAAGTTGAGTCCCTAATCATAATCGAGAAGTTTACCGGTACCATGGTAAGGGTTATAGTTAGTCCTTTCTACCTGAAAGTCGTACCATAAAAATAGAGTACAAAGGGACGGGTTTGAGTGGGACATAATATACCTAGATGAAGGTGGACTCGTCTAGATCTTACATATAAAATTTGTTGGAAGGTAACAACTGGTCTCGTGCTCCGAATATTATTGACACAGCAGGGGACACAAAATGATCTAAATGGAAAGTGGGAGTCCAAGGGCACTAATCGTCACCCAAGTGGAAAATCATTCTAGTCAATCGGTAATCTTCATATACTCCCAAAAATTTTAGGGGACTTACAGTCTACCCACCTTAGAAACTAGGATATGATTTTAGGAATAAGAGGTTAGAAAAATTCCAATGTCCGAATATTGTACCTTGACTCTTGTAAATGAAGAATAAGGCACGGCGTAACGGAATATGGTAGATGTAAGTCAAGTCAATGATCATTCCTCAATAAATGAGAAACGAGGGTGTATAATAACACATGGTCGATAACATAGAGGAATATACCCATCCATAGTGTACAAGAGTAATCGACGGGTTAACCAGCTCCAAGGCATGTCCTATGAAAGAGATTTCTAACAACTGAGTCGTGAATCTCTAGTTGTGTCAAACCTGTCAGACTATTGTCATAAGGGTTCTAGTGGTATGGGCTGTAGTGATCATGCGTTGTTGTTGACAACTGGTATATCTCAATCTGACAGGGTATTTAAACTATGGTATTAGCTAAACTAGTGACTGTGGTGTTCCAACACTAGTTAGGTCTTAATATCAAAATTTACATAGCTAGAGTAATATTTGTTGGAAACCAATCTCGGGATGAGTGTCACTGTGAATGATTACTCTATTGTCCACTCATCTCATGTCTAACTGTGGCTTCGGTCGAGGAAGGGTTGGTTCAAGGCTTAAGGGTTGCTAGTTGAGGCAAGCTTCCAGCAATTAATTAGAGACTCGCAACTTTTGGTCTCTAAAGAATAGGTAGTCTCCTAGGTAGGCATTTCGACTAAGGGTAAAACCCTAATCATTCTCAAATTCGAATGGCTAGAAGGTCTCAATAGTAGTTTGAGGGTCGAGAGGAGAACGAGTAACTCAGTCATATGACGAGCCGATGGTAGCTACACTTGTGTATACAACTATTATAACCATGGGGATACTCTGTATCTCTCTATCTATTATGAGCTTCCGTCTTTCCAAATTAGTGAAAGACAAGAACAATAAAGAGTTCAAGGGAGATGTCACTGAATACAATTACGTGATTCAAAGAAGAATGTATAATTTAAGAAGAATTGTCAAAGCAGTCGTGGATGAGACCCTAGAGACATCTACATCTCCATCCACGTAGGATAATTAAATAAAGTGCGGACCAAATGCATCATGGTTGATCAGACCATAATACATTGATTCTGATTAAGTAATAAGTTAGCAGGCGTCCCCACCAAACATATGCCTCAAATCAAGCTCGAGAACAGAGTGAGCTTGCAAAACTAAGCTGTGACAGCAATGTTTGTTAAGATAGTCGAATACAATTATGCGAGATTTTTGAAAGAAGGCACAAGTAGTTCGAGTTTTGTGAGAATCAAACCTTATCCGGTGTTCTTGCTTATACAGTCTTCCTACTATCTTCTGATCCACAAGGACTTGGTCGACTAATGGGTTATGGACGTTCTAAATTTCATATTCTAGGTAAACCTATTAGTGTCAGTCGATATCCTCGTCAATAGGTCACAAGGACCACGGAACGCTAGATCGGGAGATGTGCTATCCAACTTACAAAACTTCCACCAATATTGGCTTCGGATTTTATGGAACACACCGGGCACTGTCCTATCCTCTATAGTATCCTTAACTTGTAATCACGTCTGAAATCATTTCACCGAGGATTATGCCTCGTCCGTATACTCGGGCGATGGTAAACTCTTGGTTCTGTGATTCGGATGTGATATGCTATCAGATACTCTACCTTATCTCGACACCCGGGTAACTATGATCAAAGAGGACCACTAGCCATAGTTTTAGGGATATTCTATAACCTATAATTTCCTTAAAAATTTCAACTCTAGGGTTGTGTCTCGCCAGTGCGCTACTGGCTGCAGTGAGTCCATAGTCTCCATTATTCAAATAAATGGCGACAGTGCGCTGCTGTCCTGTCATTATAAGTTAACTACATCCCTTTTACTAAAGTAGGTAAAAATTCCTGGGCTTCTAGGGATTCAAATAAGTCGACTATGTAATAAGGCGTAAATATTTGTCCTATCAGTCGTAATCTGTAACTAAAAGATTTAATCATGGAGGAAAGAACTGGAGACAAAAGGATTACAAATATTCTAGTATCTATTCTATGTGTATTTAAACCTTTGAGGAAAAACTTGAATAGGAACTAACTCGAGGTTTATTTGGGGATAACATAATCAGAATTTCTACAAATAATAATTCTTAGGGCAAATAGGAACTAAATAGACAATTCGACTAAGATATGGGGATGATATCTAAGGGGCAAGGAATTGAACAATTTATCAAGGTTAGATCAATAATTCTATGAAGCCCTGTCTCACCAAGCGAATAATCTATCCACATTGGATTAAATCGTCATATCAAGAGATAATAGTGTACCTATGGGGATCTAACAAACTATCAAAATCAATAACTCCTTATCTATATTGCATGGCCTAGACTACCTATCGGTAAATTTGTATAAGGGACTCCTAGTCCTAGTCATTCTCGTAAATTAAATTAACTTCTAATTCGTGAATGAGCATTTCTGTTCGCAGGCTCGCAATAGTACGACTAACTTAAGTACTATCACGAGTTCGCATGATTTGCGAAGACCGACCTGCATGGGCCACCACAAAAACTTGTCACGACCCGCACCCATTTTTTTTATAAACGGATACGAGACGTGTCCAAGCCAGCCTACGCTGCAGTGTCGGTGGTAGAACGCTGTCACGGCCATGAAGATCGAAATCACAAATAATGCTCATTCACAAAAATTAATTTAACTTACAATGATCACAAGATTTACATTTGCAGAAAAATATAAACTTGTACAAATATTGGAATGACTACAACTCTGCTATGTAGCTAGTTTCTAGGCTTTTGTCTGCAAGTACCCCCGTATCTCCCATGCTAAGTGAATCCACGGCTAACCTGAAAAATGTTGGTTTCCAGTCAGGAATGGAACGAGCACAATTCACTGAATGCAATTTCAAATAAAAAAATGACTATAAAACAAAGGTTAGACATCAATCATGAGTTTTAAAAATAAACAGTAAAGCCGTAATAATAGACAGAAAATCAATAGTAAATAAATAGACACATATACTCTCCCCGCTGTTAGAAGTACCTTTGATATGTGATCGGTCTCGGGACAATTATGCGACACGGTCTACACGGTCTAAAGTTACACGGTCTACAGTTACACGGTCTACAATTACACGATCTACAGTTACACGGTCTACAGAAAATATTGCAGAAAAGAAACACTGTCTACAAAATAGTAATCACGATCTACACAGTTTAAATGCAGTAATAATCACGGTCTACACTGTCTATTTTGCAATAAATAAATCACTGTCTACACTGTCTACAAGAAATAAATAAATTACTGTCTACACTGTCTACAAGAAATAAATAAATTACTGTCTACACGGTCTACAAGAAATAAATGCAACACGGTCTACACGGTCTACACGGTCTAAGGTCAAATCACACATCCTTGGTACTTCTCATTCCCGATTCAACAATTTATAATAGAAAATAATCACATAACCAATGACCAACCAATAAAATATAGTAAAAATCAATATCGAAATACAGACAATAAACTGTACTCGCCTGTGGTCCTCTGCTGGTGAAACCGACAGTCTGAACTACTCAATGAGCCACAATAGTCAAAACCCGTACAACAGTCCCCGAAAGCTGAAATAAATATTACCAATGTTCTCAGAATAGTCAAATTAGCTAGGATTGCCTGTTATTAAGTCCAATTCTGGATACAGGGGCAAAACGATAATTTCGGACAAAAACGATGTCCACCGTTGGACCCGCTTTGCACCGAAAAGCATGCCAAAGTCAATGGTCTCTAAAGTCGTCAAACTACATGTCTACGGATCCAGTTTTCCGATACGAACCCAACTGTATATCCAAAGTTAGATTTTGGCGGGCCGTGCACACAATCGTCCGTTGAGTGGGATCGTGGGGCCCGCAAAACGACGTCGGATTCAACTGTCTCAGAATTGGACCAAACTTGGCATACAGGACCAGAAAAACGATACGGTCATGTTGGCACAAGTTTTGTCTCGATCTGACGAGCGTGCACAAAGTAATTGAGAAATTTGCAAAGTGCACGATACGGTGAATTTCGACGGATACGCATCAAATTCGTCGCGCACACGCGACCAATTTGAATTCCGTCAAAGCCCACACGACCACAAAGCCGTTACGCAGCTTTCGATGCTTTCGGTTCATGACCATGTCGTCCCGATTGGCGTGACGCACGTCGTGTGGAGCAATTTTCTAAAATTTTACAATTTTGAAAACATATTTTTCACGAATTTCAAATCGATTTCTGTCACATTATAATAGACTAAAATTAAAACTAAAAGTAGGGTTTTTATGTCCTACATGTTGTCAATAAATGCTTTCAGGTAGATTTTTGAAATCATGCATGGTTTGGGCGAAAACTGGCCGCGAACTAGAGTGTTTGGACTGTTTCACGTGTCCTGTTTCGACCGATTTTTCGACCACTTTGGGTTCGATTTACAATGCGTACGGTGGAACTAAAATCGAAGTGATTGAAGGGGTTAGGAGAGGGTCATGTTGGGAACATACCAGATCAATCGTTTCACGAAACGATCCACTGGATGCGACGAACCATCGCCTCGAAGTTGGTCTTATTCCAGCGCTCACTGCTGCTGTCACTCCGTGTTCTCGCACGCGACTGGCATCCCCGCGCCCTCGGCCTTGCGCGGCGGCGCCCAGGGTGGCGTGCGCACCCAGAGGGGGTCGCCAGGGTGTGCGCAGGGTGGTGGCGGAGATTTGTTCACTTAGGGTTTTCGAATTCCTCCTCCTCTTCCGATCTATACGCTGCTATTTAAATAAAAGGGGGTCGGGTTTCTCGGTTGGCATGGGCTCTGTTTGTTTTGAATATTGGGTTTGCAATTGGCTGGAAGGCTTGGGGGGCTCGGGTCTCCGGCTCGGGCATTAGCAGCTGGGCTGCTAGTCTTACTTCTTTTCTTTTTTTTTGTTATGAAACCCTTATATATTCACCATTATGTCATGAGTTACACATGACCCTTGGGATCATGTAACTCATGACCCTTGGGTTATGTAACTCATGACCCTTGGGTTGCCCCATTTACCTATATATATGGCCCTTGCCATATGATGAAAAGAGAAGAAGAAATATACTATTCTACAATTCTAGTTTCCCTTCAAACACGTTATCAGCACGATTGCTGAAGCAAGGAGAATCGACGTCCAGATCTCGACGTCATCCTTCCCTTTTTTTTCCCTAGTCGATCCGACCAGAGGCTGGTAACACTTCTTAAAAAAAATTTTTTACAAATTAATTGTTTGAATGAATATTAGCAATATATATATCTAACAATCTAAGAGTGATATTTTTTATATTGCTAACGTTCAAAACAAATTTGCTTCTTATTAAAACAAATATTGATTTTGTGCTGTTGATTTTCTGGAATAGTTTTTTTTGAATTTATAGTTTTAGTGCTGTTGATTTTCTGGAATAGAACCTAATTGGAACTTACATGAGTAAACTATTATTCATCAGCAAGCTAAAATTTCTCAAATCTCTTTTTAACTTTTGCCCGAGATCTAGGCTAATTTTTCTTTAATAGTGCTATGGAACTATGGCTAATCCTATCTTAATGGATGTAAAATGCCTGCTTTAAAAGGCACTGCATGTGAAAGACCACACAATCCATGTAGGCAAACCACATTTTTCATCAACTACCAAAGCATTGTGATAAAGTTGCATAACCATGTTCCACCAACATTGCTTTATTGTGCTTTTACACTTGCAGATCAATCTTCTTTGATGTATATTCTCATTCGTGATTGTTTTTAAAACTACTTAATTAGTTGAGAGAGAATGCCTCCATGACACTGAAAGCTAAATTTGAACTATTCTAGGCAAAAATCAGATGAAGTCCTTTATTCTAGCATAAATATTTAATTTTAATTTATGCATGTTTTTCACATGATAGATAAAATGGCCAAAATAGCGAGTGTCGATTTCGAAGTACTAGATGCTGCTGGAAAAAATTATTTGAGCTGGCACGTGGACCTGAAGTTCCACTTACGTGCCCAGGGCTTATTAGCCACAATTTCAAATCCTCTACCATCGGCTCCGGCCACTGGTACGGAAAATACAGCAGACACTGCTGTGGTTGTTTCTGCAGTAAAAGTCTCTGATATAGATAAGGCGAAAGCCATTATCTACATCAGGAGACACATTGATCGGACCCTGAAGGCCGAATACCTCACTGTAGAAGACCCAAAGGAATTGTGGACTATACTGGAGGACCGCTATAAACATCAAAAAGATGTAATCCTCCCACGTGCAAGGTATGAGTGGGAAAACCTTCGACTTCAGGACTTTAAGTCCGTAGCTGGGTACAACTCAGCTCTCCATAATATCACCTCACGCTTGAAGTTGTGTGGTGAAGAAGTCTCGGAGTATCGCATGTTGGAAAAAACTTATACATCCTTCCACGAGAAGGACGCAATCCTCATACAACAGTACCGTGAACGAAAGTTCATAAAGTACTCTGAATTGCACTCCACCCTGATGATGGCAGAGCAAAACAGAGAACTTCTCTTGGCCACTCATAACCTACGCCCTGCAGGCTCAGCTCCTCTCCCAGAAGCTCATTTTTCTTCCAAGAAGAAGAAGAAAAATAAGGACAGATCTAACATGGGGAATGCACATAAGAGGCCGGCCAGAAGTCCACCCCAGAACAACTTTCATCCCCAGAGCAGCAAAAGTGGGGCAAAGAAAAAGTGGAAGAAGACCACAGAACTGATGTCCATTCCCAAGAAAAATTGGGAGGACAAATGCCACAAATGTGGCATGTCTGGACACTGGTCCAGAAACTGTCGCACCCCGCGACATCTACAAAATCTGTATCAAGCGAGCCAGAAGTCTCAAGTTGAAACAAATCTGGTAGAAAAGCAGCCGTCTACTCAGTTCTCGGCGGAAGACTTCGAGAACGACGACCTACTCGACTAGAGCCAATATCTTATTTCATGCTTTTAAAAACTTGTTGCCGTATTTTCATATTATGCTTCTCTTTTAAATTTCTTGAAAAATAATATTTATTCTTACATTTGACAAAGAAAATTTTACGAAGTCTCTCCGAATAGGCTCACCTATTTGGGTATGATGTCAGAAAGAACTTGGGGCTTGGTTCTTAAGAGGTCCCCGGTGACCCTCCTCCCTCATTTTCTCGCCTGGTCATATTCACGTAGAGCTACCGAAAGGGGATGACCGAATATTTTTTTTTTGCTCAAATTGTATTTATAAATTATGCATTTTTGCAAGCAACTTATTGACCTCTCTATATCGGTCCGTCGATCGATATAAGAGATTTTTTTTTAAAACAAAAATTGTATTTCAAAACTGTTGTTTTAATTACGATGGTTTGTTGTTATTTTTTCATAGATCTATAGATGAAGTGTGAATGCCTTGTGGACAGCGCCTCGACGCACACAATCCTTCGAGAAAAAAGCTATTTTTATAGCTTAAATGATTATGATGGTCCTGTTATTACGATATCAGGACTATCAAACATAATAGAAGGATCTGGTGAAGCAATTATATTGCTCCCAAATAAAACAAGACTAATAATAAAAGATGCACTATTCTCTCCTAAATCAAATAGGAACCTCATAAGTTTCAAGCACATTCGTTTAAACGGATATCACTTAGAAACAAATGAAATAAATGAGGCAGAATATCTATATGTTACTCGTCTAAAAGATGGTTCAAAAACTATCTTAGAACGATTCAAGGGACTCCCGTCGGGTCTCTATCATACTCATATTCAATCAACAGAAGCTAACATGATTGTGCACCAGAAGTGTCATTCATCGCCAAAATTTAAACTTTGGCATAATAGACTGGGTCACCCAGGATCAGCTATGATGAAACGAATCATGAGCCAATCCAGTGGACACAACCTGCAGAACCTGAAGATTCTTCAGAAGTATGATTACTCGTGTCTACCTTGTTTTCAAGGCAAACTTATAACGAGACCATCCCTTTTGAAAGTGGGACTAGAGTCTCCTAGCTTCTTAGAGAGAATTCATGGAGACATTTGCGGACCTATTCACCCCGCAAGTGGTCCATTTAGGTACTTTATGGTACTTATAGATGCATCTACTAAATGGTCTTATGTGTGCCTTTTGTCCACCCGCAACTTAGCTTTTTCTAAGCTATTGGCACAAATAATTAAGTTGCGGGCTCATTTCCCCGATAACCATATCAAAAAATTAAGACTTGATAATGCGGGTGAATTTACTTCACAGGTTTTTCAAGACTATTGCCAAGCAACTGGCATCGAAGTTGAACATCCTGTAGCTCATGTTCACACCCAGAACGGGTTAGCAGAATCTCTTATTAAGAGATTACAATGGATTGCTCGTCCATTGTTGATGCAGTCACAGTTGACTGTGGAAGCTTGGGGTCATGCTATATTGCATGCCGCATCACTTATTAGAATACGACCTTCTAGAGGTCATATTCTATCTCCGATGCAGCTCGCTTATGGTTCACCTCCAAATATCTCACATTTGAGAGTTTTTGGTTGTGCTGTTTACGTCCGCATTGCTCTCCCACAGAGGACCAAAATGGGTCCACAACGTCGATTAGGTATCTATGTTGGGTTTGACTCACCCTCTATAATTAGATACCTAGAACCCCTGACGGGTGACGTATTTAAGGCACGTCTTGATGACTGTGAGTTTGATGAAGGATTATTTCCTAAACTGGGCACACAGTCTAAGAAGCCAGAAGCTTCTAAGACAATTTCTTGGGACACAAAAACTTTGTCTCATTTTGATCTACGTACAAGTCAATGTGAAGATGAGATCCTGAAGATATTACATCTTCAGAACACTGTACATCTACTTCCGGATACATTTACTGACAACCAGAAGATTGTCAGATCACACGTCCCTGCTGCCAACACGCCAGCTAGGATTGACATCCCCAAAGATGGATGCAATCCGTCGGCAGCAGAAATGGCAATACCTCAATTAAAAAGAGGACGCCCACCAGGTTCGAGAGACAAAGTCCCTCGTAAAAGAAAAAACCATGGAGAAATTAAGAAGATCCCAACACAGGATGCTGAGCTCAGATCAGCTACCTCTCCCCTCCTAGTTTCCCCTGAAGAGGAACAAACAGGAAAAATATCATTAAATTATGTACGTACTGGAGAGGTACTGAACAGAAAAAGCACAGTCATCGACGACGATTTTTCGTTCAATATTGCTGTTCACGTCACTGAAAATGATGATGACATCGATCCATGGTCTCTAGCGGAATGTAAACGCAGAGACGATTGGCCAAAGTGGAACGAGGCAATAGGAGTAGAGCTGGACTCACTCTTGAAACGCGAAGTCTTTGGACCTGTAGTCCAAACACCTGAAGGTGTAAAACCTGTGGGATATAAATGGATCTTCACCAAAAAAAAAAAGAAATGAACACAACATAGTTGTGCGCTACAAAGCACGCCTTGTAGCACAAGGTTTCTCCCAGAAACCGGGAATAGATTATGAAGAAATATATTCTCCGGTCATGGATGGAAATACCTTCAGATTCCTGATCAGCCTCTCTTCTCTGAAAAGCCTAGAAATGCAGCTCATGGACGTTGTGACTGCATATCTTTATGGTAATATAGATAAAGATATCTATATGAAACTCTCTGAAGGATATAAAATTTCACCAGAGAAAACAGATAGACCTCGGGACACCTATTCTGTAAGGTTACAAAGATCATTGTACGGTCTTAAACAATCAGAAAAAATGTGGTATAACAGACTAAGTGAGTTTCTTGCTACGCAAGGATTTACTAATGATAAAGTCTGCCCATGTATCTTTATAAAAAGATCGGGAACAGGATTTGTTATAGTCGTCGTTTATGTCGATGACTTAAATCTCATTGGATCTCCTGCAGAGATCACTGAGATATCTGAAAGCCTTAAGACAACTTTTGAAATGAAAGACCTAGGCAAAACAAAGTATTGTCTTGGCTTACAGATCGAACACCTAAAGGGTGGTATCCTGTTACACCAATCTACATATACACGAAGATTACTTAAACAATTCCACATGGATAAATGCCATCCCCTTAGTACACCAATGGTCGTTCGATCATTGGACGTAAAGAAGGACCCTTTCCGTCCACTTGAAGAAGGGGAGGAATCATTAGGTCCTGAAGTACCTTACCTAAGTGCCATTGGGGCACTACTCTATCTGGCTAACTGTACGCGTCCTGATATAGCGTTTTCAGTTAACTTATTAGCCAGATACAGTGCAGCGCCCACAAAGCGCCACTGGAATGGAGTGAAGCATCTTCTGCCATGTCCAGCCTATGCTTGATTAAAGCGTAGTAAGCTGTTCTAAGAATAGATGTCACGACCCGCACCCGCTTTCCGGATACGAGACGTGTCCAAGCCAGCCTACGCCGCAGAGTCGGCGGTAGAACGCTGTCAAGTCCGCAAGAAAATAAATGCTCAAAATAAACATTATTGCTCATTCATATTTCTAGATTTATTACAACATTTACAATTTAAAAAAATACAAGATTTTACAATTAATAAAATTGATACAATTGCTTTCTATTTCTAGGTTGTCTTCAGCATACCCAAGTCTTCTCCAGTGCTAAGAGTGATAGCGGCTAAACCTGAAAAATGTTGGTTTCCAGTCAGGAATGGAACAAGTGCACAAACCGACGGCAATGCAAAAACACAATAGAATTAACAAGACATGAAAATAGCATATGGAATATGAAAGCTAGTAAGAAACTGATGACATAGCACGATAGAGAAATAAATTAGGAAAAACTAATAAAAGACATCTATCTAGGTGGTGTGAAATATCTGTTTCGACATGTGAACGGCTAGGGGGTAAATAAGGCACACTGTACGTATCGTATGCAGCGGCTAGCATTCACGAGAGACACTGGGATAATTCTGGGTAGTCCACATGTCTCCTAAGATATTTCCCCTCCCGACTACTCCGTGTGACGAGCGTGTCAACAAGCAGCAAGATATATGTATAGACATGAAATGAAAATACTACTATGAATCGGAAAGCAATCAGAAAGTGTACTTGCCTGAGGTCCTTAGCTGGAGAAACCAATAATACCATACCACTCAATGAGCCACAATCAATCAACACATGTAGAAGTCTCCGGATACTGAAATAAATAGTACCAACGTTCTCAGAATAGTCAAATTAGCTAGGATTGCCTGTTCTTAAGTCCAATTCTGGACACAGGGGCAAAACGGTAATTTTGGACAAATACGATGTCCGCCGTTGGACCCGCTTTGCACCAAAAAATGTGCCAGAGTCAATGGTCTCTAAAATCGTCAAACTACATGTCTACGGATCCGATTTTCTGATACGAACCCAATCGTATGTCCAGAGTTGGATTCCGGCGGGCCGTGCACAAAATCGCCCGTTGAGAGGGACCGTGGGGCCCGCAAAACGACGTCAGATTCAACTGTCTCAGAATCGGACCAAATTTGGCATACAGAACCAGAAAAATGATACGGTCCTGTTGGCGCAAGTTTCGTCTCGATCTGACGAGCGTGCAAAAAGTTATGACTGAATTTGCATTGTACGGATACGGGGCGATTCCGACGGATACGCGTCTAATTCGTCGCGCACACGCGACCAATTTGAATTCCGTCAAAGCCCACACGACCACGAAGCCGTTAATCAGCTTTCGATGCTTTCGGTTCGCGACCACGTCGTCCGAAATGGCGGAACGCACGTCGTGTGGAACACTTTTCTAGTTTTTAAAACAGGTTTTTGGGAGACTTCGAAATCCGATTTCTCGGCACATGGTTGATGAAATTAAATTCTGTAAAAAGGGAATCGAAGCCCTACATGTTGTCAATAAACGCCTTCAAATAGGTTTTCGAAATTATGCATGGTTTGGAAGATAAATAAATACGAAGTAGGCTAACTCGACTATTTTCAGTCCTGTTTTTGGGACGGGTTTACGTCGATTTTTGGGTCGATATTCTGGCCGATCTAGCGCACCTACACGTAAAGTAATTAAAAGGATGTAAAGGTGTATATGTTGACTTCGTACCAGGAAAAGCGGTTCGACGATTCATCGACCGTGCGCGGAGAAAACTATCTGCGAAATCTCCTCGTTGACTACTCTGCTGCTGCTGCCTCCCGGTGCGCGTGGCGCGCGCACGAGGCTCTCCGGCGACTCCGTCGCCGGCCGACGGCCGACCAGACCGCGGCGGGGCGCGTGCGCGCGCAGGGTGGTGGCGGAGGTTGCTAGGGTTTGGTTTTAATCAAACTCTCTCTATTATAAATATATCTCATTGTTTCGTTCTACAGAGGTTTGGGGACTTATTGTGTTCGGGGTCGGGTTTGAGTTGCTGGCCCCTGGCCGGGGGTGCCACTGCTTTGTTCCCTTTTTTTTCTATTTCTTTTCTTTTATCCGTTTCATATATACTTATATATGAAATATCTACATGTATATATAATTAACTAGATATATATACCTATATTTATTCGTATGTATATACGCACACACACACACACACACACACACACACATATATATATATATATATATATATATATATATATATACCCATATACTCATATATTTATATACACTTGTATATATACCTGTACATATATACACATATATATTTATCCGAACTGCATCAATATATTAATAATAAAAAGTATTTATCCAAAAGAATATCGATTTAGTGTTAATAAATTTATTAACCACCACAAAATAATAAAATAATAAACTAATTAATTATTTATAAAATTCAGTAATTACCATTTTAAATAAAATAAAATAAATAATAAATAATGAATAAATTATTTTAAAAATTCGGGAAGGGGAGCTACAATAGACAAAAAATGATCTAAGCAGCTAACAGTTCTAAAATCATATTTTAAAGTTCATCACAACACAGCATCTATAAGCGAAGGTAACATAAGCACAGACTTAATAATACACTTCCAAGTATCTAACTGGAGACAAAGTCCAGTATCCAAATATAAGTACAGACAAAGTTTAAGTCTCAAAACACAAGAAAGATAACTAAGCAAGGTTCCCCGCTGGGGCCTCTTCTGGAGCTAAGGCCAGGTCCTCAATGCAGTACCATAATATGTAACACATAGCGTTTCTTTCTCGAAAAATGAACCTACAACGTTATCCTGTTAGGACGGAAGCAAGTACAACCTCTACAACTAAAGAACTGAATATATAATGAAAGAGATGTACAACAAGAAACATGGTGTGATAAGTCTATAAAACAGGAAATACTGGGAACATGGCCTCATGGTACAACTGGGATCACAATATCATAGTAACACAGGGAACATGGCATATCTGGAATCATGGTATGACTGGAATCACAGTATCATAGTATCATAGGGAATAGGATTCCGATGTGCCGATCTCAAAATGATACGTTGACGCGGACACTTGGTATCCGATTTGCACCAAAATACGTGCCGGAGCAAATGTCTTAAAACTCAGCAAATTATATGTCAACGAGTCCAGAATGACGATACGAACTCAACGGTATATCCGAAACTGGATTCCGATGAGCCGATCTCAAAGTGACCCGTTGACTCGAAAAGTGGGACCCACTTTGCACCGAAATACGTGCCAGGGCCCACGTTCTCCAAATCAAGCAAACTTTATATGAAAACGTGCCAGAACGACGCCACGAGTCTACTGGTGGTGTCAGAAATTGAATCCGGAGTCCCGGGTCCAAAAATGGAATTTAACAAGTGCAAATTAAAGAATACGGACGACCAACTTTGGCGTCGAATTCGACCAACCGAACGTGCTTATAATGAAACGAAATCTAAAGAAGACAGGAAGCTGGTTATACCAGCTGCGTACAGGAACTAGTAGTGCGCCAACCGGAGCTGCGACGGCGGAGTTACGAGCTGACGAAGTCGGCTCCACAAAACTATCCAAAAATAGTTCAATTTAAAACGTCAACTTGGTGGCCAGTTTTGAGGTATCAAACGACGAAATTAACGGACGAAAATTGAGGGGAGTGAAGATGGATATACCGAAATTGCAATGGAGCAAGGAGTTCACCGATCCAACGGTCGAATCTCCCAGAAAACATGCACGAACTTGCTGCGACGGAGCATACTTTCTGAGTTCAAAATGCGCGCGTCACGATGGGATTTCGACGTAAATGCACAAATAGCCCATGCGTCGCATCGAAGAAGGAGGCGCTGGCCGGGGGGAGTTCGTCGGAGCTCGCCGGAGTTGTGGGGTCCCCGCGGTGGTGCGGGCCGGCCACGAAGTGGCGCACGGCCATCACACGCATCTGCGCGTGCGCGCGTGCGTACATGCATGCCCGCGGTTGCTTCCGCTGGCGTAGGCTGCTGCTGCGACCGGCCGGCTAGGGCCGCGGCGGCGCAGCGTCGGGTACGGCGGGGGCGGCTGTGCGGTGGTGTTGGTGGAGGTGGTGGCACGGATGTGGTGGTGGTGGGAGTGGTTTTGATGATGGTGATGGTGATGTTGGTGAATGGAGAAGGAGGAGGAGAAGGGAGGAGAAGGTGGTGTTGCTCATGGTGGTGGTGGTGCTTGATGAAGAATGGAGGAGGAGGTGGTCGACTGTGGAGGGGGGTGTAGTTCGGCCATGGAGTGAGAGGGAGAGAGAGTTTAATATTTGTGTGGGTGAGTTTGAAGAGAGTGAGAGAGAGAGTTGATATTTAAAAAGAAAGAGAGAGAGATATTTGTGAGAGAAAGAGGGGGGAGTCGGTCCAAGAGAGGGGGGGTGCTGTGAGGTGGAGGTGAGGGGTGTGTAAGTATTTGTATTAATAAGGAGAGAGTGAGAGAGTTATATATATATATATATATATATATATATATATATATATATATATATATATATATATATATATATATATGTATGTATATGTATATATATATACATACATATAGAATATTTATAAAGTGGAGAGAGAAAAATAAATATTTAAAATAGGGAAAAAATAGGAGAAATTATGTGGGGTATTTATGCAGTCATGAGAGAACAATATGGAGCTTGGGTTCGGGTTCGGTCGAGCCGGGTCGGGTCAAAATCGAACGGGGGGCAATATTCAAATTAAAATGGGTATGTATAATCATGGGAAAATAAATAATATGCAGGGACTCCAATAAATAGGACACAAGCGTCATACGGGTAGTAGGCTTCATGTGGGCCACGTCCATACTTTGGGTCGACTAGGTTGGATCGATGTCAGGTCCCGAAATTAAATTAGAAAATAAATCAGGTTTTACGGTAGATAATTAATCGGCCTAAATTGACCCGAAAATTGTGCGAAGAAAATAAAGCACAAAATGGAGTGTCTGAGTGGGACACGAAGGTCATGGGTGAAGAGCGTCTCGAGTAGATCATTCATGAGAAGTTGGTTCTGAGAAAACGACTGGTCTCGTGCTCCTAAATTAAAAGTCACGGTAACGTGCAAACGATGATCAAAGATAAAAGTGGGAATAATTATTCAACGATTAATTGGTCTAAGTTGACCCGAAGTTGCACGATACAAAAAGAGCACAAGGGAACGAGTTCAAGTGGGACATGATATATCAAAACGAAGATAATCTTGTCTACTTCAAAACCCATGAAGAGAGTTTACAGAGATTGGTATCCATGACGCTCCAAAAGTCAAAGTCACGGAAAGGTACATTAATATTCTAAACAATTAAATAATAAAACATTTATCGAAAATAATTCATTAAGAAAAATAAAAATAAACCCTGAAATTCAGGGGGCTTACAGCTATATAGGGAGTTATATAGTGTATATAGGGGGTTATACATGGGGGTCATGGCTACCCAAAATAGCCAATAAGCTGCTGAATTCAGCAGCTACTATGCTGCTGCTGTAGCTGCTGTTTGCTGCTGCCTTAGGGCAGCAGCTCCCCCCTTCCCTTCAACCTCTCACTCTCTATTCATCACTCATTCAATCCATTCTATATTCATCTATTCATTCATTCACTAATTCATCCATCCATTCACTAATTCATCCATTCACTAATTCATTCATCCCTCTATCTATCTATCCATATATCTATCTCACCAAATCAAATTCTCTCTCACAACACACAAGCCAACAATAACACCCCTCCCCATATAAATATACACACATACACATATACTCCTAAATGATCCAAAATCTTATTCGAATACCCAATCCTTGCAATTCTACCCTCTAGGGCCTAGACATGTGCCCTATACAAGTAATCTAACTCGCGTACGCGAGGGAAAAGGAGAAACGAGACCCGAATGGCCAAATGGCCATTCTAGCGACTCCGGGGTGTCCGATTCGCGATACCGCATGATACGGACACCAAACCTATCCGAATTTGACCCAAACTCTACCCATGAGTTCTAAATAATGATTAGAACCTATTCTAAGTACTAGCTTGCTGATTCTAGTGTCGGTGCAAAAAGTCACCCGTGTGTTGGAACCCGAAAACTCTGAAAAAATCTATTTTTATGATTTCTCGCAAAACGATCACACATATCCAAATAAGGACACGTACCTAACCTCATCTCACCCAAACTAACCTAATTAGGTCTAATTAGGCTAGGGCAACACCCAAACATGTCAATTTTGGGTTTTTCCCAAAATTGGCATTAAACCTAGGTCAAAAGTCCCAAATAAAGTCCAATGGATTCCAAACCACTTCTAACGGGTTATCCTACACCTCGAACATTCTCTAATATGTAAATGACACTAATTAGGAGAAATTACAAGAGTTAGAGTTAGGGTTTACCTCTTGGAAGTTGGAATCCCAAGGAAAAGCCCCAAAATTGGTTCTTTTTGGGTCAAGAGCCAAATCTATGCTTCCAACCCCTCCATGCTAGGTTCTATCTAGATAAAATCCACACATAAGAGATGAACAAGGGTTAGCACCAAGATTAGAGATACATCTAGAGAAATGGAAGAGATTTGACTTACTTTGGGCTTGAAATCAAAGGGTTTTGGCTTGGTTTGGGAAGGAACTCTCAAAGGAGAAGAAGAAGAAGAACAAGATGCGAAGAAAATGGAGTGGAGAGGGGTCTCCTTGCTGCCGGCCAGGTTTAAGGGATTTAGGGGCATTTGGCATATGTCCAAAATGCCCTCCAAGGCCCCTTTGAGTCAATTTTGTCTTATGTGGAAGTTTAGGGCTAAAAGGGTCAAGTTTAAATAACCAAATGGACCAATTAAGTCATGTGGGATTAGTGTAAATGCACTATACTAATTAGTGGGATTTATGGACCATGTCTAGCTAAACTCTGGGTCCTAACTAGAGTTTAAGCTATCCGGGTCACTAACACAAGTCGGAACGAAACGAAACTTAAACCCAACTAAACAAATCCCAAAAATACAATATTAAAATATAAAAATTCCCAAAAATTAAAATATAAAAATGACCAAAATTATAATACATCAATTTAAATATTATTAAAATAATCTAAAATTTACCAATTAATCAAAATCCTAAAAAAATTTAAAAGTCACAAAATGACCAAAATATCCTTAGCCTAAAAAATGGTAATTAGCTAATTTAATCACATGGGTTAGGCCTCCATGGTCATGATTAGTCTCTAGACTAAGAAGCTCTAAGATAACACTAGCCAAAGAATAAAATCACAAAACACTAATTTAATGATATTAAAATAATCAAAATCACTAATAAATTAATAAATAATTTAAACCTATTATTAAATAATCAATTTTACAAAAGTTCAAAATTGCTCTCATTTTTGAAAACAGGCAGTTACAGCTATGAATATAGTCAAAATACAAGTTTCAGCATGGTTTGTTTACTCCTAAATTTTATAATAAATACAAAAAATTGTGAGGAAAAGTAAATTCTTGGTGGGTAGAGGGAACCATTTTCTTTCCTATTCTTTTTTATTCGAAAATTATTTTTTATTTTTGTCAATTTTATTTGACATCCAAACACATAAAATTAAAAAATGACTTTTATTTTCCAGTATCCTATTTCGCGAATCGAACGTGACCTTAAAGTTTGGAGAAAGCGAAGCTCCATGATAGCTACATAATATTCAAAACTATAACACTTTATAAAAGAAAAAAAAAAGCTTTATAGTAGAATTCTTGGATTGTTACATACTCGTATTGTATGATGCAGTCCATATGAAATGTGAGAGCTACATACAAGTGATTTTTATGACCTCTTTTAGTGCTATGGTTGGGCACGAGAAATTAATTGTCATTGGTCCATGCATACAACTATTTTATCTTCATAGACTATATCGAACATGAGGAGGAGGAGATATTCATGTTCTTTGAAATACAATAAACCAAGATAGCTCTATTTTTTTTCTTTCTAACGGGGTTTCATTTTGGCCAATGCTAAGCAATACAAAAGGTGTTAGTGGCTATCACAATTTCTGCTTGACTTTGCACCTGACTGTAGTTTTGGCTATCACACTTTTTGCCCAAATTTTGGCACTCTTTGATAATCTATGAATGCAAAAATTTTGACAATCCTAAATACATATAGTTTTGACTATGCACATGACTGTAGAAGATAATAACAATAACAAACACTTGTATATATAGTACTAATCTTAGCATTGTCCTTTATTTTCATCCTTTGCAAAACTTTAGGAATGATCTAACTTAGTAAAAAAAAAGTAACTTGCTAAGCACAAAACAATTTATTAACTAGCATTGTTTTTGGTTAATCTATTAACATGTCCAAGATCCATCCTGGCCTGATTTGGTTCACGAAATCGTGGGGTTGGTAAAAAAAAGTTATTACTTTTCTATACACTACACCAAAATGCAATTTTTGTAACCCTAAGTTGCAACTGTTATTAATTGTTGCAATCTTGCAACGATTACAAAACGTTTCAAAAGTTGTAACCAATTAAGCAACGTTTTGTGAAGTATTGCAAATTTTGCAATATAATTTAACTGTTGCAACTACTCATTACAACATTAACAAAAATAAAAGGAAGAGCAACATTAACAAATGGCCATTGTTAGGTTGCGTTCCCAACATCACATGTGAATCCACATCCCATACTTGTACACTACGATGCTTGCAACGTCACTCTACTTTTCACTGATCCCCATTTTTTCGTGCGCGGGCTTTCCTCCAGCTGTCCTCCAATTTTTTTGGTCTGCGCGCGCTCCACTATTTTTACTATACATCCGATCACTTTTCAGTATTCCAAGAAATTTGGTCTGAAAAAATTTGCTCCTCTTAAGAAAGAGAACGGAGAGAGAGAGAAAGAGAGAGATCTCCTCATTGTGCTTCTCTTTGGCTCTTTCCTTGTGCTTCTCTGGTGGGCTTTATCCAGCCTAAAGAACTTCTGGGAGTTCTTTGCTCGCAGTGGTTTCAGGATCTTCTTATGTGGTATAATTTTCTACTTTTGCATTTTACTTTCTACTCTTTATCTATATCCTAATTTTTTTTGAAGATATGAGTAGTTTAATAGTTTGTGAATAGAGAATAGAAATATCTTTGCATGCTCAGGATGTGAGTATAATTTTTCTAATTTTTCGTATGTTGTTTTCTCAAAATTTATTTTTTATTTTTCCTACTTTATTTAGTATAATTTCTGTCTAGGGTTTGTATTTGGTGATTAATTTTAGTAGTACATATTTGGGGATTAAATTATTTCATGTTATTTTCTATTATTTGAGAGATCAATGAGGATTGTTTGCATGAGATTTATGTTTTTCTGCCTTAAATCATCTAAGAACACAAACCCTAAGATTGTTATTTTTTTATTTTACAGATCTCTCATCTCCCTGGTTAGGATTTTTTTAAGAAAAATATTTGGATGTGTTTTTTTGCCTTCTCAATGTTTCTTGCCATATTTGTCTGTAATTTTTTTTCTGTAAAGATTTATCAATCGGTGACTATTGCTTTATTGTGATTTTTTCTATAAAAGTTTCAGAATTTCTATACAAAAAACACATACATGTAAATATTTTATGATTTGGGGTTGATTATACCAGATTCAGTCATGGAATAGTTAATTATAGAATTAAAAAGATCTAATCTCTAAAAAAAAATTCATTAGTTAAATGCATTTAACTTGTAAAGGCAACATTCAGTTAGGGTTTCTAATGATTAGGTAATTTCACTATACCAAAACACATGTTTTTAGCTGTCTAAACATGTTGATATAATTATTCTAACGTGTGCATATCTTCTAAGAACACAAATCCTAAGATTTTTATTTTTAAGGACATACAAATCTCTCATCTCTATGGCTAGGTGTTTTTAAGAAAAAATAATTGGCTATTTTTTCTGCCTTCTCGATGTTTCTTGCCCTATTTGTCTGTATTTTTTTCTGTCAAGATTTATCAAGAAAATAAATAAGCAAGAAATAAACATATCTTGATATTATATATATATATATATATAATATATATATAGATATATATATATATATATATATATATACTATATATATATATATATATAATATATAATATATATATATATAATATATATAATAATATATATATATATATATATATATATAGCAAATTTTAGTAATATTTTTGTCTTTATTAGCATAGTATCCTAATGTTTTATATTTCAGCATATTATCCTGATATCACTTGGGTTACTAAAGATTCCAATATCGAATATAAACTATGTGTAATTGTTCATATTGATGACCTATATGCCTTATCTTTTACCTTATCTCCGTTCTGAGTAATATGACATGACCGTAATTAATTCCTATTTCTATTTTGTTCATTTTATATCATTTATTTTGCTTCTTAGATATCAATGGTATTGTTTTTTTTATTGCATCAATGTTATTGTACTTTTTTCTGTAAGTAATAGGACATGACTATAAAGTAATTTCATACTTTATAGTATTTCCTCTTCTTGCCAGCATTTTCAATTACTCCATATTTAAATTGTCACTTCGAGTTGATTAATTTTTTGTTGTAGGAGCGCTTGTGCCATTTAGTATAATGTCTTCTGAAATTGACAAAGAGTGGATGGAAGATTTTGACCGTAAAACATCTCGATACTTGGAAGGAGTCAATAATTTTGTGGAGTTTGTTGTGAAAAATGCTGATGGAAAACTTTATTTTCGTGTCCATGTAAGCAATGTAAGAATGGGAAAGAGTTAAAACCACTTGATGATATTTCATATCATTTGCTTAGTAAGGACATGATCCTTCCTATACAATATGGCATTTTCATAGGGAAAAACTATGGCAGAAAAGGAAAAAAACCACTACGGACATCGTCGACGATTGTCGAAGAGGTTTGATCAGCCGAGGATGGCAGCAACTGGTCAATGATGCGTATGCAATTCATCATTGTGAGTTCATGATCCTATAGCTGATCTACAGTAGAAGTGTCAGGTGACAATGTTGGGGTACATTGTAGGGTTAACATCGATCTCAAATCCCTGTAGGTAAAAAATATGAATCTACATGCCAATGGAAGAGAACCTCTATACCCTTCATGTCCTAAAGGAGTACAACATTGTATGCCATTGTCAAATTGAATAACTTAAAGATACAATATGGTTTTTCAGACAATGGTGTCACTGCACTCTTAGATTTTATAAAGGAGTGCTTCCAGAAGGAAACACATTACCAAAAAAGTACCCTGACATGAAAAAAATGATCAAAGAGCTAGGTATGGATTATATAATCTATGATGCATGCATAAATGACTGCATTTTATATTAGAAGGATCATGCAAACAATGTGAGCTGCCAGTTTGCAATGAGTCTAGATATAAAACAATATTCAACGATGAGAGGCGAACTACAAAAGTACCCCAGAAGACGTTAAGGCATTTTCTTTAATTACCATACTGAAGAGACTTTATAGTATACCATGGATAGCCAATGCAATGACCTGGCATTCTCGAGCTAAGTCCATATAAATGTTATGCGTCATCCAGTGATTCTTTGCTTGGCGAACTGTAAATGATTTCTCACCAAATTTTCTTGTGAACCAGGCAATGTTACACTTGGAATATCAACTTATAGGTTTAACCCATATAGCTCTTTCAGCAAAAATTACAGTTGTTGGCCAGTAATTGTCGTGCCGTACAAACTTTCGCCTTCTATGTGTATGAAGCGGGAGTTTTCAATGTTGGCATTGTTGATATCGGGTCCAAAATCACCTAGCAAAGACATTGATGTTATCTAGAGCCTTTGGTAGATGAATTAAAACAGTTATGGCAGGAAATGACAACACCGACTCTTACTAAATGTGAATTCGTACTGAAGGCAAGGTTGTTGTAGGCAAGTCATGATTTTCTGCATTAGGGACTTTATCAGGAAGTATAACCCACGACTACTTGCTTGTCCTACTGTGGAGAGGGAACTTGCTCTGAGTATCTACCTTTCAGTAAGAAGATCTGTTATATGGGACATCGCAGGTTCCTGCCCTCTAAACACAAGTTCGGGACGATTAAAACAAATTTTAATAAAGGAGTAGAGCGTGGTATAGCTCCATGGCATTAACTGGTTTACAAGTAGAACAACAGGTTGCCAACATAAACATTAAACATGGTAAAGGAAATTATTGGCATCAGTCGTGGTTAAAAATGCAAAAATAGCTTGAAGACGATGATGATGACGATGCCAACATAGGAGGGGTTCCTCTTGTCAACAGAATATGGTCTAGGAGATCCATCCTTTATGATTTTCCATATTGGAGTGCAAATAGCATACGACATAATATAGATGTTATGAATGTTGAAAAGAATGTTACTGAGCATCTTATAAACACAATCATAGGTACTAAAGACAAGTCAAAGGATGGCATCAATGCACGTAAAGATTTGGAGGCCCTTGGTTTAAAAAAAAAGTTGTGGTTGCTTGAAGATCCAGAGACAAGTAAAAAATCAACACCAATGGCAACTTTTCTTAAAGCAAAGAAGAAAAAAAATTGTACTGTTTGAAAAACTTAAAGGTGCCTTCCAATTTCTCTTCCAACCTACACAATAATGTCAGCATTAACCCTCCTGAATTAAGAAATTTTAAGTCCCATGATTACCATGTGGTCATGCAAAACTTGCTTCCATTATTGCTTCAGAATGCTTATTCACAACATAAAGATTTGCGGAGTGCAATTCATCGGATAAGTCTATTTTTCAATATCTTGTGCGCAAAGGTAATCAATAGGGAACATCTTATAAAAGCAAAGGCCTGCTTGGTAGAAATAATTTGTGTTTTGGAGAAACATTTTTCACCTTAATTTTTGTTATTAGTATTCACCTTATATGGTGCATCTAGCTGACGAAGCTTTCATTTGCGGTTCGCTCAGATAAAGGTGGATGTATCCCTTTGAACTGTAAATAACTAAAATTGACTTACTTTCTGGTGTATAATTTATGACTTATATCATGGCTTAATTGCACTTTGCTACCCTCAACTATTACCATTTTTCAACTTTGTACCCTAAACTATTTTTTGTAACAATTTGGTACCCAGATGTTATTTTGGACTAAAATGCCCCTACCCCTAACCCTCCCCCTGCACGCTCCGGCCGCCCCCCTGCTCACTCCGGCCGACCCCTGCTAGCTCCGCCCCCCCCCCCCGCCCCCCACCCTCCCTCCTGCTCACTCCGGCCGCCGCCCGCCCCCGCCTCTCCCTAGGCCGTGGCAGCACGGGAGGAGGGGGGCTGGGAGGGAGGGCAGGGCGGGAGGCGGGGCAGGGGGTGGCCGAAGCTAGCAGGGGGGCGGCCGGAGCTAGCGGGGGGGGCGGAGCTAGCAGGGGGATGGGTGGGGCGGCCAGAGCTAGCAGGGGGGGTGGCCGGAGTGGGGAAGGTGGGGGTGGAGGGAAGGAAGAGGGAAGGGCATTTTCAGAATTTTTGAAAAATTAGGTATCAAGTTAAAAAAATAATAGTTGAGGTACCAATTTGTTACGAAAAAAAGTTTATGGTATCAAGTTGAAAAGGCAGAATAGTTGAGGGTAGCAAAGTGCAATTAAGCCTATCATTATTTATAATTGTTTAACATCTTAGGTTAATGAAAACATACAAAGGGTATGTGCGTAATAAAAGGTACATTGAAGGGTGTATTACAGAGGGCTATATCTTGCAAGAAGCGGTAGGAGCGTAAAAAAATGTTTTATAGACTGAGTCAAAAGGATAAGAGCTTTCCACCCAAACAAACTGCTTTATGCCAGGGACAGATCAGCTGCTTTACGCCAGGGACACGCCAACCATTTTACGCCAGGGACAGGCAGAGACAAATTGTCAAATCATGTATTTAATGCAAAGTAATAATGGGTCTGACATAAAGATCTACTGACGGCGTATAACACAGGATTCAAAGGGATTTATTTTACACAGAAATCCATATTTGTCGTTTAGTACGTGGACTGAGCTACTTTTACGCTCACAAGATGGCTTCTTTTACGCATGAATACTATATGAGCCTTTTTACGCTCAAAGTTGACGTGTGCATAAAGTTTATTTGGGCTACCTTTACGCTCAAGGTTATTTTATCAACCACTTTATGGGGAAGTCCATTTTAGGGCTATTTTACGCCTAGTTTACTACTTTACGTTCAGGGTATATTTGTGTTGTTTTACGCCCTATCCTTTCTGATTAGTTTGGAACGTGGTTTGCCTACGTGGTTTTATGCCATACATTTCGAAGAACGTGTGTACGTGCATCCTTTTCTTATTGAAATCATGGGACACGTGTCAACGTATGTAGAGGATGACTTTAGTCATGGGTGGCAGTTATTAGCGTAAAGACAGAACTTTTGCTGAGTTTTACGCACAAAAAGCCAAGTCTATAAATAGACTTATTTTCTCATATAAAAGGACAAGCAAAGATAGAGGAGAATACATAGAGATCAGAGCCCAGAAACTTTGATTCCCCGAGAGCATTCTTCTTCAACCTTTCTTCCAGAACAGAGTAAAGCAAAGCAGGAAAGCATTCGACCTCGCCATCAGTGCCCAAGTGCGTCGATACCTTTCTGGTGACTTAGTTCTTCCAATTGTTCATCTTCTAGCAGTGATCTTCATCATCATCGTATGGTCCAAGGAACAAAGTGATCGCCTTCAGATCAGACTTCCATAGCAATACTTCCCAGAACAATTTGTACTTCTTGTACTTTTTTTCATTTTATTTTCAAAAGCCAATTTTCAGGCATTTTGTTAAGTAAACAAAATGGCGACTCTGCTGGGACGACCTTCTCCTCTGATGAGGAGGCAATTGCTCAATACGATGATGTGTCGATTGGATCGACAAAGAAGACTCTGGTTGTGCACTTCGACCAGACTGCCTATGAAGAAATGCTCCGGAGGGGGTAGCACTCGCTGCTCCAATGTTCAGAAATCGCGAAAGGCGCAAAAGTTTGGGTTCCTAAATCCAAAGCATCCTCGGATCTTCCTACTGTCTCTGCGGACAAAGGAATCCTTCCTACTCCTGTTGTAGAGACTTCATCTGTGATGAGGCAGTCTCTACTTTGGTGATACGCCATGCGCGTAAAAACAAGTCTCCCATTTGTAACGTGGCAGACTCTCCAGTGTTACGCTCTGGGCGTAAAAATCAAGTTTTACGCCCTGAGCGTAAAAATTAGGTTTTATGTCCTAGGCGTAAAAATGTCTCCCGTCTGTGACGCGGTAGACACACAAAATTTACGTTCTACACGTAAAGAAAAATCTCCCGTCTATGACGTGGCAGATACTCATGTTTTGCGCTCTATACGTAAAGGTAATCTCTTGTCTGTGACAGTGTAGATAAAATTCACAATGATGCTTCTGCATCTAAAGTGAATGTACCTACATACATAAAGCATAAAAACATAGTTGGTAAAACTTCTATTTTCAACCAACAATCTTCTTACACTGTTGTACGCAAGGTACCAAATTACAAATTACACGCAATGAAGATGGAGTCCTTCGTGCTCAAAAATCTCAGGATTTACGTACGCAATCCAAGCACGTAAAAATGTACAGTTTGGTTCTGCGAATGTAGCCAGCAATCTTCTTTATACACAAGGGACTAAACGTTTTTCTACCCCAAATGTAATAAAGAAGACTACTTCTTCTACTCCTTTGATTTACGCGAATTGCTAATGCAAAAGCGTAAAAATAGACAATCTCCCGTGCCACTCCCCCAAGAAAATCATCATTGTGAGTGTCACCAGATTGTAATTAAATGTTGTTGTTCGGTTTCTAAACGATCAGTTTTTGATCGATTAAATTTTAATGCGCCTAACAACAAGATGATGAGTTGTCATATGCATCAGTCAACATGGCATCTCATACCAAAAGAGGACGACGTCCTAGACGGAACACGTCCCAAACTCCAGGTCAACAACAATTCAACAGACTTCTTGATTCCTTTGAAGAGTATATCAGAATACTGATCAAGAAGACAAAGATAGTTGCAGACTTCTGATTCAGAAGCTGGGGGTACTCAATCTTTTGAGTCTGAAACTGATAGTGTTGATTCATACCTCTATACTAATCCCTCTATATCTTCAAGAGAGGTTGAATCCTACGCTATTGAGATAAACCAGAGACGTCATCTGCTAATACAGAACACGTCTCACTGCCGTTGAGCAATCACTGAAAGACATGCTTAATATGATGCAAACATGCACCAGATAATAACGGCTCAACAAACTGCTCAACCGGCAGTGGTAACACCGGTGCAGGTAACATCACAAACTCAAGATAGTCAAGGGACTGATATATACTTTGAATATTCAAGAGCCTGCTGTTAACCAAAATTCTGCATCTCCAGATCCTATCATTCCAGAAGATGTACCATCTCCGGTGGGGGTTACGGTACATCCACAACCATTCAATCAAATGTGCTTCTCAAACCACCGAAGCCATTCAAGCAGTGCGTGAGCTCAAAGTACAGTTTAAAGTTTTGAAGCACAAGGATCAGCTCCAGAGGTTAGGGATTAAGCAACCTTATCCTCCTCATTGGAATGATGTACCCTTTCCACCGAAATTTAAACCACAATCAATGGTATTGTTTGATGGAAAGGCTTCACCTAGTCAGTATATCAATTACTTTGATATTATGACTACATCTACAGAAAAATGATGCTCTTCTTACTCGAGTGTTCATTGGATGCTTAACGGGTTCAGCTTACGATTGGTATCGTAGTTTACCCGACAATGCATTTCGTCTTTTGACGAATTTAAGGCAATGTTTCTCTCCCGCTTCTATGAAGGAGGTATGGACATGAACATGTCCTCCTTAATAGAAATTAAACAAAAGAGAAAGAAGATACTCGGACGTTCATTGAACGTTTTGACAGGCGACTCTAAAGATGCCTCTGGTATGCCAGATTCAGCGTTAATTGATACATGCAAGATGAATCTGCGACCATCCATTATTGTTTTACGGGTTCCCAATTCATAGATTGGGCCTCGTTTATTATAGCAGCAGTTTCTGCGAACCAATGGTAGGTTGGCTCGTGAACATGGAATGATCTTTGCCTCAGAGGATAAGGAAAGAAAGGTAATCCTGGTAATAATTCTGGCAATCGTAATACGAAAGGAAAGGACACCCTTATGGTTAATCTTTCTAAAAAAAACAACGTCGAATAATCAGGATCTTCTAAGCCAAAAGAAGAATATTCTTTTGACGAGAGTGATATCCCAGGGATATTCAATGTTGGTAAAGAGTGGCAAACTCCAGATTCCGGAGCCAAAGAGGTCTAATGAGGTGAATCTGACTGACAACCCCAAATATTGTATCTATCACAGATACATCAATCATCCTACCAGGACTTGTTATGTCCTAAAGAAGAAAATCCAGGAGTTGATTAATGCCAATGCCATCTCTTTAACTAACGATGAGCAACGGTCACAACCAATATGGTTTCTCTTCAATTTGGAGATTTTCCTTCTCAACAAATACAGATGGAATTATTCCAATTTCGAAGACGACGATGAAGATTGTAATATCCTGCCTGTCAGGGAAGAAAATAAATGATTGTTGCCTCTTACATTAAAGAATGGTGAAATTATGTGGGTACATCCTGACTTAGTACCTGAAATGGAAGATGAAGGTAAAACTTAAAATCTAAGAAAGGTAATAAAGTCAAAACCTGCAACATGATTTCTCATGTTATTCCAGATCCTGATGATTTGGATATTTATGGGATGGCAGTCCTTTGGAAGATAGACTGAGAGGATTGAGCATATGCCCTCCAAGTCTGGCTCTCTACAAAGCTCAAGCTTACTCATCAGCAGTGGCTAGCCATGAATAGTGTTCCCTTATACAGGGCACAACAAGTCTTCGCTACTTATGAAAAAGCTCCTGTAGGGATTTTTCTCGTATCCCGAATCATTCTCCTCCCGTAGCTACAGAGACTTCTATTCCTCATTCTTCTGTAGTTACAGAGATCTCTTCTTGTTCCTTGTTGAACCACCTGTTAAAAGTGCTGCCCACTCACTTGTACAGTCAGCAATCTGTCCTTCTCATGAAGAAGATGGGTTATGACTTTCAAAAGGCAGAAGGTTTAAATTATGATAAAGGAATACGACTTCCTTTACAAATTCAAGGTCAAAAATCTACTGTTGGATTGGGTTCTGAGGTTCCTCATAACAATCCTCGTAAGAAGAAGGCTAAGGAAAGGAAGACTAAATCTACAATATGGTACTTCCTTCTTCTGAGTCTGAAGAAGAAATCTTTACTGGTACAAGATCTGGGAAAGAGTACCAAAAGATTATGAGGGATCCTCCAAAGATGCAAAGAATGTTAAAACACCACCAACTCAGCCGTCTCCTGTTCCTGCTAAACCATCTGTGGTTGAAAAGGGAAAACAGAAAGTAGTACTTTGATGTCCCATTGAAGTCTGCTTCCAGTCAGGGGGTGGTGATGAAATCCTATAAATTTGATATTCTAGCCAGTTAGCCAATACTCCGGCTAGACTATCTATCTTCGATTGCTTCGCCTTTCTAAAGAAAGTCGCGAAACCTTGAGTGAAGCTTTGCTGCAAGCTGACTCCTGCTTAGCTCAACTCAAGACTCCTGATAATATACCAGTGTCATGCCCACAATGTCATAGTGTGATGGAGGTAATTCCTAATATTACCTTTACACAAGAAGATATGCTTGAAGCATAACAAGCATGACAGGCCTTTGTGCTATACTGGGTATATTGAATCCATTGAAGTTGACAGGATTTATATTGATCCTGGGTCTTCCATTAGCATAATTCTTCAAAGTATGCTAAGACCATTGAGGATTCCTACTAGTGACTTGACTTACACTAGTACTACAATCGTTGGATTCAACTCTGGAAAGAGTAAACCACTGGGGAAAATTCGTCTGAAAATCCAGATTGGTGATCTTCGAACGATGGCAACATTCTATGTTATTAATTCAGACGTATCCTACAACATCCTTCTTGGAAGACCGTGGTTATATGAGCATAACATGTGCCTTCAACTCTCCACCAATGCTTCAAGTATGTGGATTCCCAAGGGGTTGTAAAGACTGAGTTTGCTGATATCAATCCTTTCAAGGGTGTCGAAGCCTATTTTTCTGATTAAGGCTCTACAAACAAGAACATGTAAAGGAGATATCAGACATGGATGAAGATCGATATTTGCCGAAGATCACTATATTAAAAGATTCACCAGAAGAGCAACCTTTGAAAATCAAAGTCAAAGGAATTCAACCCCAACCTGTCAACAATCAACCTCTGATGATCAAGGTTAAAGGAAGAACTCAAGCTTCATCTGAGGAATCAGTGAATGTTCCTGCTAAAAGCCAAGTTCAACCTCTTGTGATCAAGGTCAAAGGGCGTACTTTTCGTACGAATGATCCAGAGCCACCATTGATCGTTAATCTTGGCAAGTCTACGCAGTAGACGGATGATGGTCCGTTAATGATCAATCCGAAGCGTAGTAGTCAAATTGTAAATAATGTAAATATTGATCATTTTGTACTTTTCGATATCAATGAAGATTTCTTTTTTGAGTATATGGCTGTCAAATTTGTTGAAAGAATGACTTTATCTTCTGATAATCAAAGTCATCAATATAAAGACGACATAGATACAGAGGAAACCTTATACATTGACAATAAAGAAAATTCTTTTCCTTCTCATGTCGATGTTAAAACTTATGTTCAGAGGTTCCTAACATCTTCTCCCTATCTTCTTCCTGTAGCCGCTTCATCGTAAGCTTGTGGAACTTATCGACGTCACGAGGAATCTTATTTCGTGATTTCATCTGATAAGAAAAACAAGCGTCAAATTGTGTTTGGCCTGGCTAGAAATATCCCTGTTGCTCAGACAGATGATCTGAGAGATAAAGATAAAGGAAGAATCCGAATTGACAAATATAGTCAACAATCTCTCAAGATTATCCAGAATATGGGATATGATTTGAAGACTATGCAAGGTCTTAATCAAGGCAAGGGTAGACGATTACCATTAAGTGGTGATCCATTTTATCAGAAAACTCGTCATGGGTTAGGATATGACCCGTCCTATATGTTTAATGACGATATTCAAGAAGAATTCTCTTCTAGCTCTTTACAATCATCAGATTCGGAACAAATCCACTTCATCGAATCTGATACATCTCACTCCTCATGTGTTAGAAGAGGTTATTATGATGAATCTGAACAAATATTCTCAGTAAACATGGTTCAAACTGATGGTGAATCTGAACCATTTGAGAATGATCCTTGGGCTCAACAGATGGACACTCAATGGAAACTTTGTTTTGAACAGTGACAACCACCTACAGAGGACAAGATTGTCCAGATTGATGTTGGAGATGGAACTACGCCTAAACCAATATTTATCAGTAAAAACCTTTCTGAAAATGAAAAGAAAGAGTTGATAAAACTGATCAAAGAATATATTGATATTTTTGCATAGAGTTATGAGGATATGTCAGGTCTAGATCCTAAAGTTGCTACTCATAAACTTAATATTCTTCCTAATGCCAAGCCTGTAAAACAACAGCAACAGCGTTTTCGACCAGATATGATGGATACAATTAAGGCGGAAGTCAAAAAGCTGATCATATGTGGCTTTGTTCGTGAAGAACAACACCCCGATTGGGTTGCCAACATTGTTCTTGTTATGAAGAAGAACGGAAAAGTCCGAGTTTGCATAAATTTTCGAGATCTTAATGCAGCTTGTCCAAAGGATGAATTTCCATTTCCGATTACCGATGTCATGATAGACAATACATGTGGTTTTGAACGTATGTCTTTCATGGATGGATTCTCAGGACATAATCAAATTAAGATGCATCCAGAAGATGAGAAGCATACTGCTTTTCGTACACCCCTGGGGTTTACTGTTATACGGTTATGCCATTTGGTCTTAAAACGCCGGTGCCACGTATCAACGGGTTATGAGCAACATCTTTCAAGAACATCTACGAAAGACAGTTGAATGTTACGTAGATGACATTGTTGTCAAGAGTCGATCAAAGATGATCACATTCAAGACTTGAAGACAGTATTCGATTTGATGCGCCAACATCAATTAAAATGAACCCTACTAAGTCTTTTTGGGGGTTTCCAGTGTCAAGTTTTTAGGATTTGTCATTACTTCTCAGGGTATCCATGTTGATCCTGATAAGGTTAAAGCAATTCTTGAAATACGTCCTCCTTGTAATCTGAAAGAACTCCGTGGCTTTCAGGATCGCATTGCTTATATCAGGAGATTTATATCTAATCTCTCTGGGAGATGTCAACCTTTCTCCCGTCTATTAAAGAAGGGTGTATCATTTGTTTGGGATGAAGCGTGTCAGAAAGCCTTCAATGATATCAAACAATACCTTACAAATCCACATGTTCTGGTAACTCCAGTGGTAGGAAGACCATTTTTGCTATATATTTGAGCTTTGGATCATTCACTTGGTGCTCTTCTTGCACACAAAAATGATATGGGGCATGAACAAGCAATTTATTATCTTAGTCGAATGATGGTTGGAGCTGAAACAGGTATACTCCTGTAGAAAGGAATGTCTGGCACTGGTTTTTGCAGTCCAAAAGATAAGATATTATGTGACAGGACAGACTATTCATGTTATCTCTAGAATAAATCCCATTCGGGTATTGACGGGAAAATCAAGCATTCTTAACTCTAGGTTAGCTACCTGGGCGATGTTGCTCACTCCTTATGACATGGTTTATGTACCTCAAAAATCAGTGAAGGGTCAAGCATTAGCTGATTTTTTAGCTGCTCACCGTATACCTGAAACATCGAAATTATATGAGGACATTCCAGATGAAGTCATGGATTGCAACATGACTTTGAAGGATGACATCTGGCAATTTGTAAAACCCCTAAATTTCTACTTCTTTCTTTTATTATTTTATTAAATTTAGTACCGATTTAAATTTTTGTATTGTATGTCGCGTAGTCGTATACGTCGTGCACGAAATTTATTTTTCAAAATTGCTCGACGAGTACGATTATGTGCGAGCGTACATATTTTTGAAAATATTATTTTTTCTATTTTTTAGTTTCAAAACAATATACATTTTGTTATCGTTCCAAAAATTTCCAAAGTTTGTTATTTATTTATAAAGCCTTACATTTTTCACAATTAGTAATAATAAATATTTTTATTTGTATGCTGGAAAAGCATAATTATGAGAACATCATTTGTACCTACATACATATTTAGTAATTATTTATTATTTTATTTTAAATAATAATATAATTTTTGAAATTAATATTATTAGTATTTTTGGAAAACATATTTTGAAATTTATTGTGGAGATTTAAATATTGATTTGAATTTATGTAATTATTTAAATAGTTAATATTGGAATTTGATTTATTGATTTGATTTTAAACTAAGGGAATTAAATTAGATTTAATTGGATTTGGATTTAGATTTGATTGATTTAATAGATTGATTTATATAATTTGGGTTTAAACAATCATAAACTTAATCTAATTGGGAATTCCCACATCCTATAAATAGGCAGGTACTCCTCCAATTTATTCATCCACCAAATTCCACAAACCAATGGTGCGTGCCTCGTGTCTGTGTCCTCTTCCGACCATAATCTTATTCCATATTTTTACAAATACATTTATCTCCTTCCCCGTGTCGGACACACCCCGACATTGTCAAATACCTATCCCTAAACCCTATCCTAATCCCCGTCGACGTCGACCAGAAATCCTCCACCATTGCCGCCCCGACGCAATCATCTCACAACCCTTCACCGTCACCCCGTCATCTCCCCGTCTCACCAACACCATTTCCCATCACCCATCATCACCACTTCCGCCACCACCCGTCATCGACCGTCACAGCACCCCTTCCCGACCAGCACCTCACCACCGTACCCCAACTCCGTTCCCGACTAGCCAACCCGACCATACCATCGACGTCGGCACCAAAACCACACCACCACCGCGGCTACTGCCGCGGCAGCCCTGTCACCCCAGTCACAGCCACCACCATCACTAACACCACCACCACCGTCGGCATCCCGCCAACCAGACCACCGCCACCAAGAACAGAAAAAGGAAACCCAAAATAATTATGGACCAACTCACCTCCGTCGAAGCCGAACCCATCGCCGGCTGCCCTCTTCGCCGTGCTCGGCCCGGCTGTGCTCCGCCCATCCGTTTTCTCTGACTTCCCATCCCCGCAGAGCCACCTCTCCGCCAGATCCGCAACCGCGACCTCCTCGCCGCGCTTTGGCCGTGCATCTGCCACAGTCGGCCAACCCTTGTCGAAAACCCCGCAACTCCGCCGCACGTCCGCCGGCGAGCGGCGTGGCTGCCGCCCGCTCCCCGAACATCCCTTCGCCGCCCCTCTCTCTTCCGCCGCCCCGCTCGAACCCTCTTCTCCTAGCGCCGCCGTGACCTCTTCCCCGCCGGCGTGCCCTAGCAAGCCAGCGCCGCCGGAGCCCGACCCTCTCTCCCAGAAACCCATCTCCGCGCTCGCCCCCTCACTTCCCATCCGTCCAGTCGCCGGAAGCCTCTCCCCGATCCGTCGACCCCGGCCGACTTCTACTTCCACCGTCCTCTTTCCTTCATCCTCTCTTTCCTCCTCCTTCTGTTCTTTCTTATTATTTTTTTTGAGAGAGCACCTCTCTCTCTATTCGACTCTCTCTCTCTCTCTCTGTTCGAGAGAGCTCTCTCTCTGTTCGACGAGAGAGGAACATCACTCTCTCTTTTCGAGAGAGCACCACTGTACTAATTTTTTTTAATATATTATTATTGTTTATTATTATTAGTAATATTATTATTATTATTTATTATATATTCGTTTTACTGTTACTTACTATATTATTAGTTACCCTTATTATTATTATTATTATTATTATTGCTATTTTTACTATTATTATTAGCAGTAGATACTAGTATACATATATTGGTACATATATAATGTATATATGATTCCTTTATAATCCTATCCTTTATTATTATAAAGATAATTATATATGTAAATAATTATGTAGGTACATTAGTAAAATGATTTTTTGTAAATATATACATTACGTTTTACGGTTATGTTGTGGTCATTATTACTATTAATATTTCTTACTTTTATTATTTCTATTATTATTATTATTGCTATTATTTTTACTAATAAGATATAGTATTTTACCTAGAAATCCTATTTGGGGCAAACTGGAGTTTTTGCCCAAAAATAATTTTATTATTTTCAAACATTTATCTAAAAACTATTTTTAAGCTAATAAGAAATATTTTCAAGCATATAAATTTCTTTTATATATTATTTATCGAATTTTCCTTGATTATCCTTTCGTCTACAATTAGTCCTCTTATTCCTACTCCTTCACCCATTTCGAGACTACCTTATGTCCACCCTAACTAAATTGACCCTTCTGGACCCAATGGAACTGTCCGTGCCACCACTCGAGGTCACCATGTACAGTTGTTGCACCGAAGTTATAGTTCGTGCCACCTTGATCTATAGCACACCAGGCGTACTACCAGGCAAGACACCTTGCCATTTGCTGTTTAATTATTTTAGCTCATATTTTCATGCATGTTCATTATTTTCTTTATGCAAAATAAACTGTGATACATGGCATAACCTGTTAGAATTTACTGTTCAGTTTCTTGCTACGTATTTTTTTTACACATTAAACCTATATTTAAGGGTCCATCTTTGTGTGTTGCATTCATGGCCTTGACACGTTGTACCACGAAGTTGTGTGTCGCATGTAGAATACGGAAGTGCGTGATTGACTGGCCACCAGTACGTACAAGCCGTGCGATAGGAATAACCGCTAATAGAGGTTGCATGCTAGTTTGACTTAGCGATTATAGAGTTAGCATTGGGCGGAAAGAACATGATTGGAAGTTGACTACCATCCTATCTATCGTAGACTCACTCGCTACTAAGGAACGATATGTAGACTATAAGCTATAGACTCGCTCGATACTGAGGAATAGTATATGGTGTTGTGACTCGCTACTGAGGTACTACATTGGTATTTTCTTGACTTGACCCGGTAGTCATGCGACCATGAACTGTTCTTAAAATCCATTCAATTAGAACGGTTAGGCTACCTTTATCTGTTAGGTACGAGTACTTTTGGTTTGGATACTTGTATCTGACCGTAGCTTGGAACAATAACTTGTCGCGGATTAGTTCGTCACATCTTGTCCTTGTTTGGTTGTAGGTGTGACTTACTACTTCGATGAGAAGCTATTGAACCTTGTTGGGATCCGGATACCATATTGGATTTATAGCATGGATAGATACGTCACCGTGAATTAGTTTACCATCTCCTGTCCTTGTTTGGTTGGGGGGATGGTACGCTCGTTCAGTAGGTACGTATTGGACCATGTTATAATTCGATTTACTTATTTATTTGAGCAATACTTATTCAGTTTATATGGCATGATATTATGTGTCTTGTTATATCCCTCTGAGGACCTGGTTATCTCTCCAGGTGTGTGCTATTGTCTTTTGCAGGTGTTCTAGCTCTAGCCGTGTTCATCGCCATTTTTTCGAGGATGATTGCATTTGGATCGTCTTTGCTTCGCTCGTCACTCATTTCATTTTCCATGTATTTTATTTCCTTATTTTGTTGGTAGTGGATTTGTCTCCGTCCAAATATTGTATCAAGACAAATTTATTATCTTTATATGATGTCTTTTATTCATTTATTTTGCGTGGATGAGATTAGTTGTGGTTTTACTGCATTTTACAGCTTATGTATTTATACGAGGCTTCCATATATTGGAGTGTTTGCCATTAAAATCGTTTAATTGCAAATCTTAATACAAATAGAACAGTGTTACAATATAGGACTTAGATGTAGTCCTAGGAGTACACTTTTGTTTAATCTGGGTCCTAAGTGCCAATGGAGTGAGTGGTAATGCGTTGACTCCGTTGACGGGCTGACGACGGTTATCGGTTCTCTGAAGGTGTAGATTGCTCTGGGTGCTAGAGCTGGTTGAGAGGAGGAAGACGTTGAGTGTCTGTATCTGCCTCTCTGATGATCTCTGTCTGGATTATGTATGTATGTCTCTCTGTGTGTGTAAGGAGGGGATGATTCCTCCATTTATAGCTGGGCAGGTTGGCTGCCCATGTGCGCATATGTAGGATGTGCCGGTGCGTGGGGACGCCACGTGGAGATTGCTGATGGAGGTGCGTGTATGATGCGCCCTATTCGTGGGGTTGAATTCTTCATACAGCTGTTGTGAGCCGGCACGTAGCAGAGGAGAAGATCTTTCTGTTGCTGAGATCTTGGATGAGTTGAGTCAAAGGACACGTGTCGTCGACCCATGGCTCGGAGATCTCTAATTTGGTGGAGGGAATGATTTGGTGGGATGCGCCTTGGATTGGGCGCATGATGAGTTTTGGCTCATGACCTTTAGGAGTCACAAGCCGTTCTGGGCGTATGGCTTTTGAGGCGCATGCGAGCGACTTTCTTTCTGTCTTTCGGGATCAGAGATCAGTCTGGGGCGCATGGCTTTTGAGGCGCATACAAAGCTTCAACTGGAGACTCTTCTTCTGTCTTTAGGGATCAGTGAAGGGTCTGAGGCGCATGCAGGTTTGGGCGCATGGTCGCGGAGGCGCATGCGGGTGGTCGAGTGGCCACGTGGCAGTAGCCGTCGGGATAGAGTCATGATGATGCTGACATTGTGGACGCTTCGTCTTCTGCAAAAGCTGTCAGCCGTTCAGACTTGGGAAGGCGTGCTGCCAACTCTGTCAGTTCAGCATTTAATATTGGTGACATTCGATGGACAGCTGAGTGGGCGCGTCGGTTGACGTTCCACTAGGCGTATGGGGGTGCATCCCCTTTGATGCGCTCTGTATAGGGCGCATCTGTGGGAGGCGCTTGGTGTTTGAAGGGGTGTGATGCGCTGTCCAGCCGGCACATCCAATACGTCTTTAATGATGCGGCTGTTTCGCTTCTCGAGTGCTTTTAAACAGCCGTTTGGCGGAAGTCGAGGCGTCCGGTTCATCCATTTAATGTGAGTTCATTGCTCGGAACTCGGAGAGCCATCTACTTGGCATGTGGGTTTGATCTGCCCGGCCTATAAATAGTGGCATGGAAAGAAGGTTGGCCTCTCATTCCCTCACGTCTTTCCAATATGAACTCAGGTTCTCGGGTGCATTCTGTTGACGAAGTGTTCCCGAGGGTGAAGATGAGACGCCATGTTGTCATTAATGCTCTTGAAGGTGACTGTTACATCCAAAAGATGGAGTCGAGGGCTTCTGAGGCAGGTGGAAGGTGCCTGTTGCATCCAAAGATGGGGATGCTCGGGCCTCGTCTTCGTTGTTCCGGAAGAGCCGTAGATCGGAATGGCGGTGCTAGGCTCTCTCTTCCTTCAAAGTAGGTGCTGCCCACTTTGATTGTGTTGAAAGTTGCTCCTTTCGCCGTGATTTCGATCACGGTCTTCCTTGGTCTTTGGAGGCTCTTTCGAAGCCTCCCCTGGCCACAGCTTTGCGGTGCTCTTCTCTTCCTTGGTTCCAGCCAGAGGGTTAAATGCTTTGTGTATCGAAGCATTTATCAGGCGAGCCTGGTTGGAAGAGCGGCACATAACTGGGCTTTGCTCGGCCAGGTGAGCCTGGTTGGAAGAATAACTGGGCTGCTGAAGGGATGCACATAACTGAGCTGCTGAAGAGATGGCGGGATGCGCCTGGTTGGAGGCGCATGACATCTGCTGCGCCTAACTGGCAGCGCATGGTGACTGGCAGCGCATGATGACTGCTGCGCCTATCTGGAGGCGCATGGTGGCCGCTGGCTGTAGACTTAGGATCTTTCTTTTGTAGAAATTCTCCTTTGTACAACCTTTTCTAGACATGTAATAGACTTTTATATATAAATAAAAAGTCCTTCTTCAAATGTCTATGGTTATTGACTTTGCTGTGAAGTGTTCTGTGCGAGTCCTGGCACATGTAGTATCTGGCACATGGTCTTTCTGGTTGTGAAATTCCATGCTTCTCCAAGACCCCCTTCAAAGTTTTCAAAACTTTTGAATAAGTTTTGGAATACTTTGAATAAGAAGCATGGCGATCAGGGCACATGACTGTTGGGGCGCATGCCTGTTCAGCCGCATGCTCTTCTCAATTAATGAATTTGATAATGCCTCGGTAACCGAAAAGATTAATGATGATCTTTTGGTTTTGTCTGCTGCTATCTTCACAAGACCCGAGGCGACGGCTGAGATCACTCGTCATCGGTTCATGCGTGCGACCACGGCCTATAAATAGGTGAGAGGTGGAGAGAAAGAGAGTTCTTCTACTCTGTGCCTTTAGAGTTCTTTCTTCAAAACCCTAACTTCTTTCTCTCTGTTAGAATGGCTCCCAAGACTCCTCGCGGCGGTGCCAGCAAAGGAAAGGGAAAGGAGAAGGAGCCCGTAGAGGCTGTCGTGAGTGACATTCCTCGCCCGCCTGTCGAAGTTCGGCCGGCGGTAGTCGATGAGCTTTATTGTCTCCTATCGATGTTGAGAACTTTCCCGCCGACGTGCATAGGCCCAGGCCTTTATCATGCACCGTAGCTTTAATTGCTGACGCATATGGGTTTTACACCCTGATGATGTGCCGAAGCCTTCGCTGACGTGCATGGGCTCACGCCTTGATGATGTGCCGAGGCTCTACCGCTGCCGCATGGGTTTATACCCTGATGATGCGCTGAGGCTCCTTTTTCAGATGTGCTTAATACGCACATCTGACGAGCATGAAGCTTCGATCTTTGTGTTGTCTCTAATATCTTTACATTTTTTTGTGTCAGTGTCGATGACTATCCCACTCTTGAACGAAGTGCTCCTGGACGCTGCATTCTATCAGATGGGAGTAGATTATGATAAAGAGGTGATAAACCCTGCTCAAGCGGCTATTATGTTGGATCAGCATCCCGAAAAATGATTCAAATTCGGGAACAACATCACGGGTTCCTTAAACGGATGATGGAACGTGGCGTTCTGAAATCCGCCACTTCCGATAAAGTGACCTTCTTAAAGCCCGAGTTCCTGTTCGGGGACCGCCTTTCTTCTACTGAAGCCCAGGTGCTGAAGGTCAAAGAAGACTGGTTCTTTACAGCCAGGGGCGTGCATATGACCGTCAGGCAGCTTGAACGTCAATGGCCTTTGTTAACTTTCTGTCGACTTGCTTCTAAAAGGAGAATGTCCTGGGACCTTACTCCATCTCAAGGAGGAGCGGTAGGCGTCATCAGAATTGATTCTTCTTCTGATCAGAGGGATACTCTGGTCGCCTCGCGAGCTGGTACCTCGTACACTTGGCGGACTCTTCGTCCTGGGAGTATTTATAGCGATGTTCCCGTCAATACTTTTGCCCTGGGTGCCTCGACTTTTGCTCGTCGCATGTTGTTGATGGAACAATCATACCCTAAGGGAGAATTTCGGGTAGAGGGTTGGTGTCATTATGTTTCAAAATGGGACAAACTGACACACTGGATCCTGTCGCGGTTTCAGACTGAGCTCCAAGAGGTTGGGCTGACCGCCGCGATCTGCGCCACTCAGGCAGGTGTAGAGATTAACAGGCACATGTTCCTTGCGCTTTTGGAAGTGTTTGATACCCATACCGGGACCTTCTTCACTCCAGTGGGGGAGCTAGGGCTCGCGCTCCATGAGATGTACGAGGTATCAAACTCCCTGGGGATCGGAACCTTACGAGGAGTACTTCCCGACCAATGAAGAATTCCAGGTCTTGGGAGACAAAGCTGATGAGATGATGGCTGTCTTCAAAGAAGTAGCGAGTCATCACTACTATTGCAGAAGGACAGGGGCGGGACGTAGCCTCATGTGACTGCTTGGAGAGATCACATTTAGGCAGGACAAAGAGGAACCTTCTCACTTTTCTACCCCGCCGGCACTTTCTCGTAACGAGGTGCTTTCTGAAATGAGCAGTTAGGCGAGAAGAATCCCTTGGAGAGCGAGGACCAGCAGTCGGATGAACGCTCCTATAGCTATTTTTGGCATCTCACCTATCGGATGTCGCCAAAAGCAGTATTAGTCTCGTATCTTATAATTTGGCTCCGGGACCACGTCTTTTCAGGCGGGTCTGGCTCTGTAGAGAGGGTGACTCGGAACTTAATTCTGCCGGCCGTGAAGTTAGCCTTCGGCCGTCCTTTAGCTTTACTCCCCAATGGTGTGTAACCTGTTGCGGGGTCTTCGAGAGTTTGCAGGAGATGTCGTTCACGAGCGGGGCAAAAACAACAACTTCCCGCGTGCCGAACTGCCGTTTCATTATTTGATGGGGTGGTTAATTTTGCACCATCCCAATGTGATGAGCCCGGGTTCGGAGGAAGACTACAGGTCCGGAGATGCATTCCTCCGGCGTTTCCACCGGAGGAATTGGTTACACACCGGTGTTCCTGTTTGCAGGAAAGTTTTATCCCATCTTCAGGGATGGAGATCGCCAAAGTTGGTCCTGTCTTCTCCGATTTTGATGCCAACGAAGATCTGGTGGACTCGGGTGAGGATGCCACCACTCTGTCTCCATGGGGATTCCGCTGGTTGCAAAGTATCCGGCCGTCCCATTTGGTATATCGGAACAAACCAGTGTTACCTGGAACCATATCTGCCGAGCCGCTTTGCGAGGCAATTCGGGTACGCCCAGCTGATGTTGGATAATCCCAGTATCACCTTGGGGTACGCTGGAAGTTTG